>CAAKHG010028557.1:1303-21115 GCA_901007715.1 Dactylopterus volitans
GGGCGGGGGGGGGCGGGGGAGGGGGGGCGGGGGGGGGGGGGGGGGGGAGCTGAGCCTGTAAGGTGAGACTGAAAGCACCGTCAACGTTGGCACGCTCGCTTTCAGACCTGAGCTCACGTCAAAGCCAAATCCCCCAAAAATCCCCAAACTTAACCTGAAGCTCTGGCTCTCGGAGGTGTGTGTTTGCTCTGCATACAACAGCTCGGGGAGGCGTGTCAAGCACTCGGCTCTTTCACCAGAAAACCAAACACTCTGGGCGACTGTCAAATGTGTCGGGACCCCACGGTCCCAATGGCCGTGACCATGAACTAACTGAATCCAGGCACTGATCGTGATTTTAAGCAGTAGTGTGAAAGTAAAAAGCCTGTATAATCAGTGATCTTGTGCGTTACTTCTGAGTCCACTGAAGCACAAGCAGCAAAATGCCTCAATGTGAGAACTTTATTCTGTGAAAATCTAAGGGGACTGCTCGTGTGGAGGAGCCATATTAGGTGATAAAAAAAAAAACCCAACAGAGCTGGTGTTGATTTAGATAGGGGAAGCTAGGCTGCTACGGCAGTTGGTCGCTTTCCATGACTGCAAGAGTGACGGCCGTATAAGGCAGATGAAGAGCGGAGGCCGAAAACGATATATATATGATAACATGGCAACTGCATATTGTAATAAGAGCTGAGGCACGGAAGCATGTACGTGGCCAGATGTCTGCGCCGATCACGCTCGAAGCACGCACACAGTAAAGGGTCCCACCGGACACCGAGTCAGCAGCGCACGCAAAAATGGGAGAGCGAGAGTTAAAACGGTCAAAAATAAGGTTGCCCTCCCGCTCCATAAGAAGAGGAATCGTTAGCTCTTAAAGGAGAAAAAAAAAAAAAAAAAAGATGGTAATGAAATGTGCAACTGGAAATGAAGACGCCAGAAAGGAGCAGGAGATCAACCATTACAGAGCAAGTGTCAGCCGGTCGTAGATTACAGCGAGATTATTGAAGCGCGTTCTGCCAAGATGGAGCTGGAGCATCTTACACAGGGTCAAGAATTTCCTACAGAATCACGGATTTATGGCAAGGAAATTTCTACTGTTTTTTTTTTTCCAGATTTCTGTCTCCCCTTCTCTCCAAATTTGATAACCAGACTTTACCCAGCCTCCACTCTTGAGACTTAATTTTCAAAATTCTTGATTTATTCATTTTTTTCAAACTCATGAGTGTTTATGATTTTTGATTTGAAGAGCACACAAATTAAATCGGACTGAGCCGTGTGCTCTGCCGCTGCCTGATTTTGCAATAAAAATCGGATCGTTAGGAAATACTGATGCCGGGATGTATCACGGTGGGTTTTATTGGTTGCTGTAGTGCAATGATTTTTAAACAGTGTAAGTGACCGTGGAGAGCGAGAGTGCGGGAGAAGCAGGGTCGCTTTTAACATCGACAATGACTGGAATATGCAGGTTATATACAGGGTTATACTCGGGTTTTATATATATATATATATATGATGTCCATGATGTTCTGTCTACAGATGTGTCCTTTGGCAGGACTGGTCGCAGGTGCCGAGCTTTTCCTAGAAAGCTTTTCAATAAGAGTGACAAGAGCCAAAACGCACTTGACACACTGTAGCCATAACAAAAGCAGAATGAATGTGTCAGTCGGACACACACTCACACGGAGGTGGAACTGTCACATCGCCCTCAAAGTGTGCGGATGCCACTCAAATAAGCACTCTTTTAACGAACGGGTCTGTCATCTAAGATCACGTTGCAAACCAGAATATGAAATACTACATTACAGTAGATCGCAGCAAATGTGTAATATAGTGGGTTGTTTACGTTCCAAGAGCAATTTTCCCTATTTTAATAGACTTTCCTTTTTTTTCGGGTTTCCGGGCAGGACCTAGTGGGGTCGTGGAAGGGAGGAAGGGAGAGAGACACAACAAAAACAACAAAGACAACAACAACAGCAGTAGTCAGAGCCGTGGGCAGGAGCAGGGAGCAGGATGTGTGTGGGTCATCTATACTGTGTCTCTTATAGTCCAGCCTTTATTGTGTGTATATGTGACCCCCGTGGCCAGAGCACCCTGCACAACCCCCCACAGAGCAAGTAGAACCCAAGGCCACAGACCCAGAGGCCGCCATGTGGTCCCCCCCAACGAGAGCCAGCAGAGGGCCACCGAGGGCCCCTGCGCCTGGCCAGAGACAGGCAACACAGCAGGACAGGAGGGAGCAGAATCCCGGCCCGGCCGGCGTTCTACACTCCCGAGTGTGAGTGAAACCCCAGACCAACCAAATAAGGGCAAAGCACAGCCAGGCCCAGGCAATTCGTGTACTATAAACCGGTGCAGTCCCCGGCAACGGGCCCGTAAGACGCCAGGGACCCCCAAGCCCGCCCCCGACCACCACTCCTGCTAGGGCGGGGCGCCGCCGCCACATGCCACCAGCGACACCCAAGGACGAGAAGGTGCACCACTCAGGCCGCAGATCCCAACCACCCCGCCGGAGGAGGAGAGACAACAGGGTACAGTGGGAAGGGGAGCCCCCCCCACACACACTCCCAAGCCCACCTCCCAGAACCAGCATGCCCTGTGTTGTGTTGGCCACACCGACTTTCCTTATTTAGCTCAAAAAGACTAATTTTGACCAAGACGTGGAGCGGCGAGCGGTTATACCTGGAAAAACTCAGTCGCAGCTGAGCGTTGATTAATTCACCCCTTTTTTTTTTTTTACAGTGTGTTTATCAAAATGTCGATGAAGCAACATTTTAATGAAGAGATCAGTAGGTGTGAATAACAAGTCAACTGGGAACACTCCTCAAATTCCACACTTGAGAGAACCAGTGTTTGCATGTTACTCTGTTGCTTGAGGTAGGTTGTGATTGAAGAAGTCAAATGTTATGAAAGACTTTCCCCTGATTTATCTTTGTGGTGAAGAATTCTGCCTTCATTCATGCTTCAGGGCAGCGGCACATTTTTTCGCGAACTTTATGAAACAAACATCTTCATCCCCGACAACGAGACGTTTGTTCTCGGGCATGCATCCTGTAGGGGAAATGTGCGATATATACGCTCGCCAATTAGCCGGAGAGAGCTAATGCAGTATGTTACACCTGTCCTGCAGTAAATCCACTCCTCATGGGGATGATAGTGCTCTTTTATTACATCAGTTTGACAGATGTGTTAATAAAATGGTAATTTTAGAGGCTGTAATTTGTGGCACATTTCAACTGTATTGGGTTATACTGGGTGATACCTATTGTTTTGGCAACCTTGACTGCCGCAAAAAGAATCGACAATTATAGGAAACACCTCCGCGCGGGGAGGATTGAGGGCTTTTTCTTTCTCTTTTTTTTTTTTTTTTTTACATTTGCACCTAATGAATTGGCAGACGTGCGAATTTGAGTCACCGTGGCTAAAATGCCGATTCTCGTCACCGACGGGTGTAATTACCCGAGGCTCCACCTGGAAAGCCGAAGACTCGACGCCAGTCACAGCGGCTCAGATTTGTGGTCAAATTTATGCTGTAAAGTATGAAAACGTTGAATTCACGCCGCAAGCGTGTGTGCTGGCTGGTCCGCATACACGCGCCGGGAATGGCACTGACGCGCTGGGAATGGAATCCCGGCTGTCAGACGGTTTCTGTGCTCGTCGCCGCCTCCCACTCTTGACCGCTCGTCCTACTTGTTGAGCGCGTTTGATAAATTGGTCGACAGCATGATTAGACACTAATGCCTTGTCCTCTCTTTAAGACCGGGCTGCAGGTGGGACTCAACCGCGACTCGACGAGCAGCGACGGCGGTCCATCCGCCGTAAAAACCGCGCGCCCTGCGGATGACCCCTGACTCCGTCTTCCTTCCTCCCAAACGCAAGCCTTGACCTGCAATTCAGGTGGAAGTGTGTTCAGGCCAACTGCTGGAGACAAGGCCGCGGCGGTGGAGGGACGCAGCGCCGCACCTGGGAGGCTGTGACCCGAGAGTGCTTAAGTATATCTGTGCTTCTCCTCAAATTAAGAAGCCAGGGCTGAAGTTGTCAACACTTGTGCTGTTGTGAAATCACGCAGCCCGAGATTAAAGAGCTGCGCTGAGGGTTAATGATGGGGCTATGTTCTTTCATTTGTTTTGCCGAGGTTATGTCACAGGACATGGCAATCAGTCAGAGACAAGATGGTGCAGAAGACGCATTTTTCTGCCATCGTGAGGGTACTGCAAATACTTTCGCTCTCTCGTTTTACTTGGTCGTGTCCACCACAAGGAATAAGGAAATGGCATCTCTTCACACATCTGACTTAAACCTGCAGTTTTTCAGTTTTGGGCCGTTCGAGGGCAAAGTGTGAACTTGACATAGTTGAAATGATCATATCTCAGGTTCATTAGGGAGCTGGTTGCCAAGTTCCACTTCCAGCAGCGGCAGAACAATACCAGCGTTCACCTGGAGTTGTGTTTCTGGACTCAGTCTCTTAACTCTGCATTTTGTCGCAGTCTCATTTGGGACTGCCAATTATCAGTTTAGATTCTTGAGGTGCTTGTTACCTTGTTTAACTCTCTCGGTCTGCCCTTCTGTCTTCTTTGCTGTATTATCTCCTGCCTGGTTGTTGCTTTCACCTGAGAGTGCTTTCAAATAATCCCTCTTATCTCCTTTTCCCATCTCCCTTTCCTTTCCCTTTCCTTTATAGGAATCACTGAAGCTCCATTCTTTAATGATTTAGAGAATTCGATCAGCTCTTAAAACGGAGGCTACGGAGGTTCTTCCAGGTCATTTCGCTCAGTTAGGAACCTTCCTAAGCGTTATTCTCCTCCAGTCTGTACATCCAGTCCATCCTGCTTTTCTTTTTTGCCCCGCCTGCTCATCTGTACCCCGATTTCGTTCTAAAATACACTTCAGTGCTTCAGTTCCTGCCCGCTTGCTGCTGCTGATTGAAGCATGTGGGTCCAGCCTGCCTCCACTCTGCATGACAGAGGGATCTGATCAGCTACGAGCTAGACATAGTCGTTAATCTTATGTGCGTCTGGCACGTATCGAGAAGAAGGATCTGGCCTTTCTCCGGCACAATTGATTCAAATGATCAGCTCATCAATGAGCTCCATAGACGCCTGGTATTAACCCATTCATTCGGATCAGCTGTGCTGGAGCAGGGAGACATCTTAAACAAGTAGGGCGGTTGACCTCAAGGACCAGGATTGGGAACAACTGGCCTACAGCATGCTAGTCCCTGACCTGTTTGCCCAACCTGCTAACCTAAAGTTTGATGGCTTACAGCCTGCGACCTTTGAACCTCAGCACCTGCTCCCCAGGTCCAAGCTCAAGCCTGAATATAGTCAGCCAGGCTTGGAGTTGCAGCGTCTGCAGCGTACCTGTTCGGAGATGGTTAGCCTGTTAACTAATTGTCCTAAGCAGATGAGTCTTCCAACTCTCCCCGAGCCTGCATCTCGTAAAACCTCCCATGAGCCCTCCAACAGGCCACGTGGCCCAGTGCTCCATCTTTAAGGGGATCCTGTCCGGCCATTTACTGTGGTCCCACCCATGGTGGCTCCAGCAGGCAACAAGGTCATCACGGTTCCCGACATTATTGGTCCCCTCTGCTGCCCAGTGCCACGGAGCTTGTGTACGCTCCCTCAACTCCTTAATTGCCTCCCTGAGTGGCCCCTCTGTTTTGCCCAGTTCTGGGACTGCCCTTTGGAAAGGCTCCCCATTTGTGGCTGGTTCGCGGGCCGCCCCACGGAGGTGTCCTGTTCTGCCGTTCTCAAGCCCTCCGGCTGTCAGTCCCCCTAGGTCCATCCTGCGTCCACTCTCGGTGGCAGTATTTGCTCTCCACTAACTAAGTAAGTAACATAAAGGTTGTGGCTGCTTTAAGGCCACTATGTGCAGAATTTGAATTAGTACAATGGCAAGTGAACAGCGGATGTCGCTCAGCCAGAAACGGCAATGAAGGTATTTGCCAACATGTCAGCCTTTGCAGCTCAAAGGGAAGACAGGAGACGCTCGCAACACGTCCCGCTGAGAGCTCGAGCATGTGAAGCGTTGTAGAAGTGGCTTTAAATCTTAACTTTCTGACAGTGAATTACAAGACATGGCTGGCGGCACCGAGTGAACCCCGGAGTCAAATACCTGTTTTTGTTAAACTATGCATTATTTCAAGTCCAAACATAAACTGTTGCCGAAAATACCTTATGTGATTGACACAGCTAAACAATGGGCAGTGGGGTTTAAGGCATGTGAAATGGTTCACTGTGCCGTTTTCTTAAGCTCACAAGTCACGATTTTGTGTCGTGTTTTTTTCTTTGTGCACTGCGTTGAAGGTAGAATGCAGGAAAAACATGTTTCTACAGCTCGATCACTGATGAAAAATCCCAACTGAATTTGAAAATCCGGTGGCTTTTTGTTTACAACTAGTTGGTATAAACGATTAAATATGCAACAGTAAGACAACAAGGCCTTTTTTTTTTAAACGTGTCACGATGGCTGGCTTTAAATGAACTCATGTCAGGCAATTACTGCACCACCTTTCATACCACTGTCAACAGCTAAATCTGTACTGCATTATTACAGTTATGTAACCTATTACTCTGTGAACGTCCCACATCAATTTCACTTCAGATGGTTACTGAAGTACTAATTTCATACTAATACATGTTCATTAAATATGGTGGAATTATTACTCAAAGTACACTTGCACATAAACACAGTAATGATGCATTATGTAATGTTTGTACACCAGTAACTGCCAAAGGTGGCTGATCAAATCCCTCTACTCTTTAATGATAGCTTTTACTAAAGATTTCTTGATGCTTAATACTTTTTTGGTCTGACCTCATTTTGCTCGTGATGTTTTATATTTTATGACAGCATTCGAGTAGGAATAACTGCATGTCGTGTGCATCTCAATTTATTTCTAAATATGTTTAAATAGCCAAAGATGTAAAGATAAAAGCACTGAAAAAGGAAATGAAAACCTCAATCAATGTGATTCCCAACTTGTATGTTTTCAGATTGGGCAGGGATGCCCGGGAGTGATTCCTAAAGGATCAAATCCCTATTAGTGGCATCAAGACTCTTGATAATTAAAAATATTAAGATTAAGAAAGGACTTACTGAGTAGCCATAACGAGGCAACGACACCAGTTAACTTTCATAAGTTTTGTTTTTTTTGACTGATCCACTAGAATTTTTTTTTTAAGTGCTTATAGCCGGCATCCAATGTGATTCACAAACGTTTATGTGAAAACAAGTGGCAGGATTTTCTGCAGGATTTGCAGAAACTTCATGTCAAATCATAGTGCATCAGTCGTAAACTGTTTCTTGGAAAGTAAATGGAGCACAACTCCGAGAGGAATGAAACAGCTCACATCCTCGCTGCGTTCAAAACACGACATAAAAGATAGAATTACCTCAAAGACAGTGCTTAGCAAAATTTTTATTACACATACCATGGAAGCTGAACCAATTAAAACTTTAAAAAAAAAAAAAATGAAGTGATAAACACACGGCGTACACAGTATCACACACCTATCATTACAAGTCAGCAAATATTTAGGCAACAACATCATTTGTCGATTTGACTTGTTAACCGGGCAAAATCAAACAAACACGCAAACAGACCACACGCTAAATATTTACAATCACTGTGCCTGGAATTGCTTGTGGCAGCAGTAGTTATTATTTCAGTTGGCGGGCACCTACGCTGCACAAAAGCCCACTTTATGTCAGTGAAATGTCTTTCTCATTCAGGGCATGCACATGAACAACAAGCCGTAAGCCACAGTCGGGCCCCTCAACCTGCTGTCGCATGGTTCGGATGTCTGCGCGGAAATATTTCCCAGGGTTTATTGTGGGAATAAGACCTTGCTCGCTGAACAATATTATTGGTGCTCACTGCAGAGGGTTGATGCTGAAGCTCCAGGGTAGGCTTATTTAGGGTAGGCTTAACGTGGCATTCCAGGATGATCAGTTGCATTACGGCTTCAAAGGGCCCAGTTATGGTCCTGCATTCTGTCTCATGGGAGGAAAAGGTGCTCGCGTTGCGAAAAACGCAGCATTTTCACATAGTATTCCACAATATTTCAGCGTTTACAGCCAAATGAATGTATGCGGAACATCAGCAACAACAACAAAAATGTGGAGATCAGACAATCTTTTTTATCCCATCATCTCAGGATAACAGTCATTTTATTGTGATAACAGGATACTTTTCTCCGTGATTATCACCTAAAAAAAAATATTTTGTTTTCTGAGATAACAAGATAGTTATCTTGTTATCAATGAAAAAGAAACACCTTTGTTGTCTCAACATAGCATTAACTTGACATCTTGTAATAAAGGAAAACTTACCACAACCGCAGCTGCTGCTGGTTTCTGCAATAGCTCTTGTCAGCTTTAGATAATCATTATGCTTATTTTTTTTTAAAGAAAGGGAAAAAAGACACTATATATCTAGCTGCAGTTGAAAAATCTCGAATAATTCCAGCGGTGGCATTGAGAATTAACAATCTGAGGGGGAAGATTGGGCAAAATGAAGGTTAAAGGACCTGTTCATTCATGCAGTATAGCTCCTTTGCAGATTTTTCCAAGAATGGAATTCAAAAAGCATAGCACATACGTGATACTTTGTGTGTAAAAATTAGGGTTCGCTCTTTTGTTTACACCAAAAAACAACTAGATTAAAACTAAAATGCGAATTGTTTGATTAATCTCTGCATTGTCGTCCCGTCCCGGCCACGAAATAGAGAGGAAAAATTTGTGTAAGCAGGCTGGCAGGGAGCGGGCTCCTGACAGAAGATAAATGAAGAGCTACATGTGATAATTATCTAAATCAATTTCAATTGTTCATTTTGTAACGTATAATTTAATTATCTCATCCGTTTAATCGCGACTTCCAAGCGCCAAGGAAGATGTACTCATGCATCTGGATTTTGGACTTCTAAAATGACCTGAGAAAATAGCAGCTAAAATAGTTTAGTCTGACTTTTCTGTTGATCGTTTTATCTCTAGATCTAAAAATAAGAGTTCCATCTGCTAAGAATCCTGCCTCTCACACCTGATACCAATCTTTCTCTCTGCCGGCCATGTGTTCTTGAGCTTTTTTTAAATTTTTCAACACATCCACTCATGTTCCACTCGCTGAGGATGAGCTTGTTGTCAGAAATGTTCCATCGGCCGCGTTGAAAGGCGCTCGCGCGAAATCCACCGCGAGTTTTGCGGCGCTCTTTGCGGCGCGCTTCGGCTGCAGGGCGACTTTTAGCCCGTGCGGTCCGCCGTAGGAAACTTCAGAGCCCTAAAAACACATCTTAACAAAACTGATTCAAGCAGGGGGGCGGCTGGGGAGAGAGAGGGAGAGAAAATCGGTGGACGCTTTAATCACCCATATCAACCACATACTAGTTTGTCATAAATCATCGCTGACATGTTACTGGCTGGCTGAGAGCATGTCTTTAGGTTACCGCGCACATGTGGTCCAGGTTTTCTTTTTTTCTGTTAACCAACAAAACAAACATGAAACATATCTTGTGCCGTCTTGATTTGCATTGCTGCAGATTCGCCTTCTAAAAAACCCCGCAAGTGTGCGCCCTCATAGGTGAGCTTTAATTTGCCTGGACCAGAGTTGCTTGCTTCAGGACGGATGCCGCAGAAAATTGATGTGCACTCGGTGCTTCAAGTTGAAGCACGCACAAGTATGCCCAAATAACCAGCTAATTCTCATTGCAGTACTTTTATTAAAACATTTAGCAAAAGTGAATGCTTATATACAAATGATGAGTCACTCCTGGCAAGAAATAAGACAAATTATATAAATACAGAAAAAAAAACCAACAACGGTAATAAGTATCTGCGTCAGGGCCCAGTGGAAAGTCTCAAATTAGACTGTTGTCTTAATATGCTTCCTCATGTTAAACTCCCCCTTTTTTTTTGAGGAAATGCTCTTCCTGTGCAATAATCACACTGACCACAGACCGATGGGCACTAAAAAATAAAAAACAAAAACTTGTCCAGTTATTGTTATACCTCTTTCTTTACAAGAGTACACCACATCATTCGGAGAGTATGGGAACACTCAGAAACAACACCATTCTATATACAGTGAAAACAGATGCAACGTCAAAACTGTCTGTGTTCTTGCCGTCTGCGGAAAATGAAGGTGCAAAAGTTACAGGATAAACACATTTCAGGATAAATAAGTAAATATTGCTTGCTCAGCATCAGTCGGAGGGACCCTGTCGACGACCGTAGAGAGAAATGGAGTCGTGAGACGCAGGAGAGCGAATCTGGAGGGATTCAAACATTAGCCAATGGGAGAGTACATGTAGCCCCTGAGGACAAGAACATTGCTACGCATCCACGGCGTTGCATGCTACTTTGTCATTCTTATCTGTTAGTGGCGTAGCTTGATGGAATTTGATACACTTGAACCACAGTTCACACCTGAGGCAACAGTTTTTCTTCACTTCAGAGAAACGTGGGGCTCAACAAGCTCTCGCTTGAAGGATGAGGCTGACACCATTCTGTATTTTTCTTAGTGTTAATTGATCCCCAAAACTTAGGACAGATTAAACGTTTCATATGTAAGAATGATTCGCATTGACAAATTTTTTTTTTCTTTTTGAAAAGTCAGGTAAGTAAAATCATAGCTCCTATGCTACTCAAATGTAAGTAGGACATACGCATTTTTGAGTATTTATGGCAGCTTTAGTGGGATTGATTACAGAGTTTTACCCACAGAGCGAAGAAATATCCACAAATCTGTGGCTACATGAATTCCTTGTTTTTTTCTGCTCTTGTCATGCGATTTGCTTATGATCAGGAAAAAGAATATAGAATGTCAGCCTTATTCTTTGACAATTGCACATTGTAAGCTCCAAGAGCTCACTGGCGGGACACGATGTCTCCCAGAATTGTCGTGAGTGGCATTGCAGCACTCACTGCTGCTGCGTTGGAGTTCGCCTTTGACCTCTAACAAAGGATGGGGTGAATTTATCTCCAGTTGCAGTTGTCGTCTGCAGTTTTTTTTTTCCCTTTACATTTTCCTAGATGCTAAAAAATAACAGCTGAAACCCGACACTCAGCCCAGATCTGCACCTTTTTCTATTCCAAGGCATGTCTGTCAAAAAGAGAAAAAAAAAACAAACAGAAAAACCACAGGCACCATACACAGCCGTCAGACCTACAGCCGTTTAAGTGCTTAATTGCAGGCTGAAAGGCAGCAGGTGAGTTCGTTTGTCTCCTACAAAAAAGGGAACATGACATGGCAGCGAGGGGAGCGAGAAGCAGCGCGGGGCCGCAGAGCTATTTTCAATGTTCCAGACCGGCATTGTGGTAACGACACAATGTGCACTGCAATCACGCTGAGTGGGATCCTCCAGCGCCACGCCAAATTTGCTGCTTACGACACAGTTCACACACACACACACACACACACATTGCACGGACCACACACCAGGGTCTGTGCAAGGATGGGCTCAGTGGCGATGATGTTAATTCGCGCCTGCCCCCCCCCCCCTCTGTTTTGCTCCATAAACACGTGCTATGAATGTTCTATTTTGATTTTTACAGCACAATAAAAATGCATGATTGGAACTTTTATTGAGGAATAAGTTCATGCGCATCTACACGATGTTTTGTGGACTACAGCAGGAGAAGAGTAGAGTGCGTGTACAGCGGCGTGTGTGCGCATGTTTCACACACTACCAAATCATAGAAACTGTATGTGTGCGTGTGTGTGAGCGTGTGTGTGCAATGTGGTGTTTGAAAAAAGGTATTCGTCTTCTTCTGTGTGTCAATGATGCGGATGCTGCTGAGCAAACAAACAACGAATATGACTGATAATTCATGAGTAATATGGAAGAAGCAGGTTTAGGCCGTGAGTGCACTCCAGGCTGACCAGTAAATAGTCCCGTTAACCAATGACAACGCTGGCGCTCACAAGAATGCCTCGGTTTTGTTTGTATGTTTTTGATATATATATCAGCGTCCCACCTTACTCCGTCGCTCCTCGTGGTACTTTTTTTGCTTCCAGACATCTTCAATGAAATGTCCTGTGTTGTCCTTTATATGTTGATATAGCTTATCTCATTGTTTTCAAAGACGGAGTCAGGTCTAGTCCACACTTTAATATGCACGTAAGCAAAGGCTTTGATCAAACGTGACAGATGCTATGTCTCTGGATTTTTTTTTTTTTTTTTAAAGGTGAAAATAATCCTTGCACTGTCACGGGGATTAAGAAAGGGGGGCAGGTTCCAAGGATCTGTACAGATTTGCTTAAGAGTTCTTAAAAGAAAAAAAAAAAAAACTCATCCAGATGGAATTGGGTGTCCAAGAGTTCTGATGTTAAAGAATGTCGGCGGTGTCCACAGTTCTTTCCTTTAATGTGACTGTACGAGTGGATGGAAGTGCGTCAAACAGGAAGTGAAGGGGCCGAAGAGGACGGACGGGTCCATTCCTGGCTGGACGGAGAGGCGTCGCTGTTATCCAGGACCCGGGACTCTGCGAGGACTCCTGGTTGGCGCAGTCTGCAGGGAGCTTTGAAGAGATCATTCAAAATCAAATCAGGAATATTAAAGGTGATTTTAGAATCAAACTACCTCGCGAAGGGGTGAAAAAAATGAGGCAGAGATATCATGACTTTTGTTACCATAAGTAATCCATGTTTAAAAAAAAAAACTCAAGTAAAGGTAGCCTGGTGACATTATCAGGGTCTTTTGCCAGTCTAATGGTTTTTATGATCCCTACTCAAACATCCGCTGTTATTAGAGTGGGTGTTTGTTTTTGAGATCTTTTTGTTAACCACACTGAACAGCCAGAGCTCAGCCTTCTTTTTTTTTCTTTTCTTTTTTTTATTTTTTATTACGTTCTTTTACATTTGCCTACATTTTTCTGCGCTAAAACCTTTATTTTAGTTGCACCAGTTCGTATGTCTGGGTCATGTTAACTCACTACTTGGAACATCCAAGCAACTTCTAATATAGGAAAATGATTCTTATGTAAAACTCTGACATTCTGCTCCAATAAACCAGATTATACAAGTAGTTCCAACCAAGCAATCTAAGTGGAATGTGCTTACATCAGCATTGACTTGCCCGATCAATAAAAAACATTACCATTTCCTTGGTAACATGTAAACAACTAACTGAGCCTGAGTATAAACTGGTGTCTTATCCTAGTGATGCAAAATGGATTTTTTTTCTTTTTCTTTTTGTTAATTTCGATTTACATGGTAGCAGTTGTTCTGATGCATGTTGCAAGAGGATGAGAAGAAAACACACACAAACAAAAATTCTCTGGCAAACATTGAACAAGCTGCGGCTTTTGCAACTATTAGAAAAGCTGTTATTTCACCCCTTCCTTGACCTTTCCTCATACACAGAGAACGAATCGTGAGTGCTAATTGAGCATGCCAGAATCTAATCCCCCCTTTCAGGGCGATGCCAAAAACACTGACATCCCTCATCAGCCATGTCAGTGTTGAGGCTAGCTTTTGAATACACGTAACGCTTGCAAATGTAGCAGTTAAATCTGCCCGTGGTAAAATTATTGTTTTCAACAAATAGTTTAGTTGCGCGGAGATTGAGCTAGCAAGGCAGTTTACCGCTTGTGTGTGGCGCTTATTCAGGTTGGGAAATCCCATGAGAGGCAATAGCTGACTGGAAAATGGACTTACCTAATCTATGTACCCAATGCAAACTAAGACACTATGAACACATTTTTTTTTTTTTAATTTCAATCGCAAATTTCCCCTCAAAATGAATTATTTTTGTTTTATTTTGTTGGTAACTAATCAAAATATTACACAAGAGATTGTGCCTAAATGCAATTATTGGCACTTTGGTGATGCAGAAGAACCTGGGTGGTCCTATTATGCAGCAAATTACCCTGGCTGGTCCCGATTTCCATGTAGCTACTAGTTCTGTTTTCTGGTTGCTAGCAGTGGCTATTGGTAGCATTATTGTTGCATGCAGGAGGATGCAGTAAACCGAGCTCTCCCGCCGCTTGGCCGGTGGCAAAGACAAGCTTTTAGAGCGTCAAAATGCTGATGGTGTCATAACTCTGCAGCTGCGACACTGTGCGCAATTAACATTTGCAAGCTAAAATCATAAACGTTTTGTCACTGGATCTGATGTCGCAGGGAGCTTGGTAGACCATATTCATAAAACACATAGATGAAGGGATTCATCCAGATCACATGTACAATCCAAAACCCGGACGAGCTGGGAGGGAGAATGTGTTGCTCAACAATATTGCAATTATGTATAACTCACTCTTGGTTTGGAGGAATGTGGGATATTATTGAAATAGTCCCTCTGGTATTTCTGGTCTCCGCTGGCTTTGAATCCTAATTTTCTGGCATGTGTCCGGGGGAACGGATTTCCGAGTGCACATCAAACTTTATAAGCCTGTTGACTGACTGTTCAAAGTTGTTTGATTTAGACTTTGCCATCTCCGAATTTGTCACTTAATGTAATTGTCTTGTTGAAAGAAGATTGGTCCCTGGAATGCACAATGGGCTCAGCCAAATCTGTCAAAGTTATGGTCTCTGATCAGCCTGTTCAATGGGATCTTTATAAAATGTATTTCAATTTCTTAAAAAAAATGAAAAAAAATATTATTTTTTTTTCATTTTACATGTCACCAGAACATGTCCCCCAGCGCGGACTTCAACTATTTCACTCTTGTCTTAAACGTCTGCTTCGCTGCAGGTCCCCATGACTGTTGTGTCAACATCACAGATATCCTCCTTTTCCCCCTCCGGCAAAACTTATCTAAATCACAAATGAGAAATCCGAAAAGAAACTTGAAAATCTCTCTTTCAGAGAACCTGACTCGCTTGTCCCTTGAAGGTAAAAGTGAAGTCACAAGTGTATATGCTACTATTTATATGTCCTCTCTTTTTGCAGTAAAATTTAGAATTTGACTTTTTTTTTTTTCTTGCTGTCGGTGACATCTCCAGTTTATTTCGCCCTTTTCATTATAACCGGCTTGAAAAGGAATAAACTCCACGAGGGCAGAGCTTAGGAGGGATCCGAAATCATTTACAGGGAAAGAATGAGACTGACCTCGGCAGACAGAACTCCTGACACTCCGGGTCTGCATCAAGCGCGGCGCACACGCAGCGCTGCTGAGTTCTTCCCTCCGCACGCCGGGTCGGCTGTCCATCAGCAGCGCGTCGGATTCGCTGAGGTCCTTGGTAGCTGGACATTCCATAGGGCACCGTGCGTCTGAGAAGTTTCGACAGACACGAGCCATTGTGTCAGCAATGGTGGGATGATGAAATTAGGGAGCAGCTTTTAAAATGGACTTGAATTTATATCTTTTGAATGGACTCGCACTTATATATGGTAATTGGACTTGCATTTGTGTAGCGCCTTTCTACCTCAAAAGTGCTGAAAGCGCTTTCCACTTTCCACAGAAAACATAACATACCTAAAGATATTTATCATCCAGGCTGTGTTTGTTTTACTACTCGCAGGGCAAACGGCACTGCCTGGTGTGTGGTAATGTCCTCATTAGCAACATCCCCAGGTGTGACTGACAGTTCCATCATCATGTCATCATCATGGCAACATGGGATGCTGACATTCCCATGTGGGGCCTCAAAGCCGGAGGCCACAGCCCGTCTCTGGGACGTGCTCAGTGGCGGTAGCACGCACGGTGGACCCTCTGAAACGTGTTTTAGCAAGAGGGTCGGAGGAGGGCTAAAAAACATCGCTGATCCATCAATCCCATTTCTATAATACATTTCAAATCCATCTGAAATGAAGTCCTGTGAGCCTCCTCTGGCCCGGCTGGTTCTGGGCATTAACTCTTTTGAGCTTTGAGTAACAGGCCTTTCAACCGTACACCTTCAGTCTCAGGTGGCTGCTTTATCTCAGAGCCTCTGAAAGAATGCAAAGCTGACTAAAGCCATTCTGGTCTGGCGGACGGGACGAGGCTATTCCCAGCCACAGGCCTGTGGGCCAGTGAGTAGCCCCTGCCACATAGTTATCTTGCTTACTTTCTCTCCTGCGATGCTCAAGAAAGATAAATCATTTGGGAAATAATCTTCCATCGTAATGAAGTTTTCCCAAAAATGTGAGAACAGCACAAACACACACACATGCACGCACACACACGCGCGCGCACACACTCACACACATTGCTTTTAAATTAATGTTGCAGTATCTGTCAATATCCCACTCGTTCTTTTAAAGTATGTCAATTTGTCCCAACTTGCTAAGCAGCAATAAGGTGTGCTGTTTACCTGAAACAGCCCAAAGCGATCTTGGAACCAGAAGACAGAGCAGGAAAGAATGCTTTCCTACTGTCTTGCCAAGGATTTTTCTGAACTAAGGTGGCAGAACAAAGCACCATCTCTTAACACAAGGTGTTGAAAATAACACTTCGGGGTATTGCTACTAATCTGTGGTATGCCAAAGCACATGATGAATACATCTCTATTGTGCAGGGGCAGGTCGTCAAAAACTATACAACTTCTCCTGATAGCAGGCAGGCTAGCACCTTCATGGTCCACAACCTGCGGACGGAACATTTGGACCAGCGTCTGGGTTTTGGCCATCCGAACATGAACTGATGGTCCCAGGACCAACCACAACCACCTAATTATCATCATTATCAGTGAAATGACTTCATCACATTACTTTTCTTAGTCCATGTACACCCATCTGCTTCGAGGTTGGCCGTGTTGCGTGTTCAGAGACGCTCTTCTGCAGACCTCGCTTGCAACGAGTAGTTCACCGAGTAACTGTTGCCTTTCTGTTAGCTCAAAACAGTCTGGCAAGTCTCCTCTGACCTCTGGCATCTCCCAGAGAACTGACCATAGCTGGGTGTCTTCTCCATCGTCTGTAAACCCTGGAGATGGTTGCGTGTGAAAACGCCAGTAGATCACCGGTTGCTGAAATACTCAGACCAGCAACCATGCCACGTTCAAAGTCACTTAAATCACCTTTCTTCCTCAATCTAATGCTCGGCTTGAACGTCAGCAGATCTTCTTGACCATGTGTGCATGCATAGATGCATTGAGTTGCTGCCGTGTGGTTGGCTGGCAATATTTTTGCACGCACATGCCACTGGACAGCTGTACCTAATGAAGTGGACAGTAGGTGTAAGTCTGCACAAGAAGTAAATGGCACAGGCCAGTTATGCTTCTCCCTGGAAGACAACTTCATAAAGGAATTCTAGCTCAAATATATGAATGAAATTGCTTTAAAAAAAAAAAAAAGTTAAATAATTAAAATTATTACAACCATTGATTACTTTATTAGGTACCTAATAAAGTAAATCATATACAGTGTACACTGTATATACACTGATCAGCCATAATATTAAAAACACTGCATGTTTACTTTGCTTACTGAAAGGTGTCCCTAAAATTTTGGCACCCTAATCTATGCGTGGGATGACCTTCATAATAGGGACACGTCCCAGCACAATTCAATGGCATCACAAAGTCCCAATAAAACCAATAAACTATGTCAACAGCCCTCTCAAGCATTTTGATCAAAAATTCAGCATAGAAGTGAAGAGAGAATTAATTGCAGGGCTGTTGCATTATATTCTATCGTGAACATGCAGCGGTTCTAATGTTACGGTTGATACGTGTATAATGTGTGTGTGCATGTGTGTGTTGTGCTTCATTCTGCACTGTGGAGCAATTTTGCAACATCTGTTGACCGCTGTGTGTGTGTGCGCGTCCGTGTGTGTGTGTGCGCGTCCGTGTGTGTGTGTGAGTGTGTGTGTGCTTAAGTGTGTGTCCCGGTCAAAGCCTTTTTTACCTGGAATGGGGGGGTGGGGGGGGCAAAGCCTGGGAGACACACACAGCTCACAGTCTTGTCTTTTTGTACGAACCGCAATGTCGGCATGTTTTACTGTATTCAAATGTGTTTTTTTTTTTTTTTTGTAGTTTTGTTTTGGGTTTTTTTTGGACTATTTGTTCATTGCAGTAACTAACGTCATAAATTTTGAAGGCTGCTGCAGTTTAAGGCATCCAGATGAATTTTGTGTCTATTGTTTCTGTTGCCTTTTCACAAAATATGAAATGTGGGGTTTTCTGGCTGGCAATATCCAGCCTCGTTTCTCCTCTAATTGTTCAATTTAATTTATTTTTGTCTTTTGTAATGTCATTTTTCTTTGCGTTCTTCATGTAGAGTCGCTGGGGTCGCATGCGTTCACCGGCCACTTTCTTAGGTGTACCGCTTCAGCTGCTCATTAACGCAAAAAAATCTAGTCGGCCAACCACGCAGCAGGTCTGAATATTTCAGCGACTGGGGTTTTCACACACAGCCATCTCCAGGGTTTACAGAGGATGGTTCCAGAAAGAGAAGATATCCAGTGATGGTCACAGTAATGGTTTGAGGCGACAGAAAAGCAACAGTTACTCAACGAGTCACTTGTTACAGCCGACGCGTCCTGAAGAGCATCTCTGAACACACAAACGCTGAACCTTTAAACAGCAGCAGCAGCAGAAGCAGAAGAAGAACCCCTACGGGTGCCGCTCCTATCGGCTGAGAACAAGTAGCTGCGGCTGCAATTTGCACAGCCTCACCAAAATTGGGCAATAGGAGATTGAGAAATGTCGCGTGGTCTCATGAGTTCCAATTTCTGCTGGGACGTTCGGTTGGTCGGGTCGGAATTCGGCGTAAACAGCATGACAGCATGGAGCCGCGTGTCAGTGGTTCAGGCTGATGCTGGAGGTGCTATTGTGGGGGGATGTTTTTTTCTCAGCACACTTCGGGCCCCTCAGTACCAACTGAGCCTCGTTTAAACACCACAGTCTACCTGAGTGCCGTGGCCGACTATGTCCGTCCCTCTATGACCACAGTGGACCATCCTCTCGAGGCTTCTTCCCTCCAGCAGGGTGACGCACCGTGTCGCAAAGCTCAAATAAATCTCAAATTGGCTTCTTCATGACGACAAGTTTGCTGGACTCAAACGGCCGCGCAGTCGCCAGATCTTAATCCGACAGAGCTCGTTTGGGATGTGGTGGAACCGTAGATTCACATCATGGATGAGCGGCCGACAAATCAGCGGCGGCTGCGTGACGTTGTCGTGACAATACGGACCCAAAATCTCAGAGGAATGTTTCCACTAACTTGTTGGACCTGTGCCACTGAGAATTAAGGCAGTTGCGAAGGCAAAAGGGGGTCCAACCTGGTGCCTGCAGGGCGCTGTGGCGCCGAGTAGGAGGGAAAAAGAGAAGGATTCTAGGGGCGCATGACTAAGAGGGGCCGAGAGAGGCCCCTAATGAAACTATAATACTGACAAAAAAAATAATATGCCACTAAGTTATCAACTTAGTCGAAACGCCGACTGGATCAGCTACAGCGGGTGAAGAGGCGGAAATGGCAACATGCCTCAAAAATCAGGGAGCCAAAAAACGGAGGGAAGCTGAGAGGGGAGAAAGAAGCAAAGAGTCCCAGGATTTCAAAACGCAAGGTGGGTTCGTTGGTGGTTCATGTGGTGGGAAGTTATGGAACATCGCCCTTGTTGGTGGTCTTTGAGCTGGCCACCTTCCTCCCCGTGTTAGCTCGTTTCTAAAGAAAACTCCGGGTTTTTTCATTTCACTGTTGTTTTAGTTAAACGTCTAGCACGCTGCTCATGACCTTTCAGTTGACCTCCCCTCTGTCAAAAATGATGCCTCGTTCCCAGCAGATACCTCAAGTGCAGCAGCAGCAGCAGCAGCAGCAGCTGTCTGTCAGCCCCCGACTCCACCTGCCCCTCAGCCAAAATCCCTGGCTTCGCCCCTGCAGGGCGCGCCTGATGAAGAGAGCGCTCAGTGCATGTACACCGCGCGTATCACGACGTCTTCAAGGGTTTTTTTTTTTTTTTTTTTTTTTTTTTTTGCGAAGT
>CAAKHG010028567.1:8830-28435 GCA_901007715.1 Dactylopterus volitans
CCCCCCCCCCCCCACCCCCACCCGCTCTGTGTTTTCGCAGTTCTGCTGCGTGAGGAGGTGGCCCAGCTCCAGGAGGAGGTGCACCTGCTGCGGCAGATGAAGGACATGTTGAGCAAGGACCTGGAGGAGACCCAGGGAGGCTGCTCGGCCGACGTGCTCTCGGCCACCGAGCTCCGTGTGCAGCTGGCCCAGAAGGAGCAGGAGCTGGACCGAGCCAAGGAGGCTTTGCAAGGTAAAGGACCCCCAGCAGGGATCAAAAGGCTGCGTGTGTGTGTGTGCGGGTGCGTGTGCGTGTACTTTTGACTGTCCAATAGCGAAACAAATATCTGGTAAAATAATTTGCTCAACATAGTGAATTTTCCTGTGAGTTTGAAACGCTGTCACCAGAAACATTAAAAAAAAAAAAATCTCCATTTACTTTTTACTTTCCCTGCATCTTTGGACAATGTTTATGAACGAGAGAGAAAAATTAATGAACTGCGGTTGCCCCAGAGGGTGTGTTTCACCATTTTAGAGCAAATATCGAAAATGCGCCCTGAATAAAACAAAACAGATTCCCTGCGAAGTTATCGAGCGCAAAACGTACAAATGTAAGGAGAAATTAACGTGCAACAGTGGAGTACATAGTGTCCAAGAGTTTGCTACGGAATTATGACTGATTGAAAAGAATGTATAAAAAAAAAAAAAGGAGAAAATGTATGCAATGGTAAAACAGTGTAAAGAAATAAATAGCCTGGGCTGCTTGTGCAATCCGGTTTTCTGATGATGTTTCCACTCAAACTGAAACCAGTGTTTGCTTGTTTGTTTCTGCATGTCACCGAAACACCAGCGGGAGCACGGCAACGTGGTAAATGCTGCCCATTAGCTCCCATTAGCATGCGTCTGGGCCTGAGAGATGGAGGGGTGTCTACACGCGTCAGGCACGTTTGCGCCATCCACCCCTCCTCCATTTGCACTCGCGCCATGTACTACACTCGCGGCGCGACTACAGATCGCTGGACTCAACATCATTAAACCATAACTGTATTTACGCCTGTTTCATATCTGATGGCGCTTGGTGTTTTGTTACACTTTCCGCCCGTGATTAGAGCTTCTATTTTGAAAGGATGCTCCGTGAACGACCTCCCTGAGACTTGACGTCCTCCTCGGTGAAGCTAAAACACTCCAGGCTTATTTTTTGACCTTGTAAAAATCAGGGGGGGTGGGCAAAGCGCTCCTTGAATATTTCATTATGGGAGCAATGCATTGGGAAAAAAAAGACTCTGAATGACTTAGCAATAACACTATGAAGCGCCATTAAAAGCCCGCCGTTTGAAAGACGTGGGCACTCAGCGGGCGGGGACGTGCTGAATGGAAGGGGCACAATCGGGGTGTTCAATTAAAGTGTTGGGGAGCCTGACTCGCGCTCGGGCTCTGCCGCTTCGATTTTGACCGTGCCGCCTGTTTCTGAAGCATCTCTTGCTCGTTACTCAGCCCCAAATCGATGGAATATCTTCTTGAGGCGTACTCGAGTTTAGTTATGTTATATTATTTATTATCACATCGATTCGGTATTACAAGATTTGTCCTCCAGTTGCCTAAAACGCTGCAAAGCACCCCCGCGGACTAAGGGAAGCCGACCAGAAGTACGGCGTCTCTTCGCTGGCTTGTGCAGCAACAGCCTCGGCGGCGGAACTTTCGCATGGGACACGCCGCCGCGTTCCTTCACTGGCGATGTGACGTCAACACTATTGACCAGTGGGGTGTGTGCTGCTCTCCGTCAATCACACGTGAATACCTTTGTCGTGCCTATTCTGGCCAGAGAATCTTGCGCGCACGGTATCACTCGGAGGCGGCGCTGAGTGGGAGGCGAGGGGCGCCAAGCGGAGATCTCAGCGGCAGACCAGTTATTCATTCTTTTCAGGGGATCATCGCCCCTGGAATGGGACCAACGTGTGGCTCGCCGCCGGAGAATTCCGTCAGCGTGACATTTCACTTGACATTTCGCGACCTACGGGAAAAAAAAAAAACAACGGCGGGACGGAGCGCCCGTCAGAAGAAATGCTGGGCTCTTTCGGCGGGATGCTCGGCGGTCTGAGCGCGCTCGGGCCCGCGCGGTCGTCTGCGCGACAGTGCGCCGCTAATGGAGGCCAGAGTCTACCAACCCCAGCAGGCACTGACAGTAATCTGCGGCTAATGAAAGCTTCATAAAGGTGGGCCTTAGTCAGCTTAAGCAGGGCGGATTTGGTCTGCAATTAAGATGGAGGACAACAAGGAAATTGCCTGTTGTCATATTAGAGTTCTTTACACACACACTCAAACGTGTTTGCATTCAGTGGCGACACAGGACGAGGACTGTCAATCGTGCATATGCGATATTGCTATTTCCTGCGTGGCGCGGCGCGGGCGGCGCAGGCCGGCTGCCGGCTCCCTCGCAAGCCCAAAGATGTCACACTTCATCTTCATAGCGGCGCCGCGGCTGACTCAGACTCCTCAAGGATGCGGGGCGGTGAAAGGCCGGCAACAGTTTTCAGCGAGCCCCCTTTTCTTCCCGCAGTGCACCTTATTGTGTGTCTCCGGTTGCAGAATTTTGGCTTTGTTGCTGGCAACGTTTTCAGTCGGCCCCGAGCAAAAGTGGAAACACATCTGTCATCCAGTTTTCTTGTTTTCTGGCTTCAGCCGCCTCCGGCGCGCGAACTGTCTGTGCGAGTTGCCGAGTGTGCTCTCTCTCGTTAAGTTCCCCTCGCTTATCGCAGGCCACGAGGATGAATAGACGTTGGGGAAAAAAAAAATGAAAGAGAACATCAAGCAGAGAATGACTTTCGGGGCGGAGGTGAGGCAAGCACAAAAATCCTAGCGTGTATGGTTGTAATCCATGTGCAGCAAGTTAATGTTGTTGCGGAATAAAGCTGTGGCTGTTGTGATGTACAAAGAGTTTGGGAGATAACCGGCGCCACGTCTGCGGAATCCTTTAAACGGGCTGTATTCCGTTTATTTACTGTGGCAAAATGATGATATTTAATGCTAAGGCTGTCGCTTATTTATGAAGCTCCAGGGGACCATCACCTTCGGCTCGGCAGCGCACCTCAGGTTTACTGACATCTATGTTAATTCCCATCCTGCGGATTTACAGTTGCGGTCACTCTCGCCGTTATGAGTTGCGACAGGGAGGTGGAGCGGTGGCGCTTTTTAGCCAGGTGTGGGCATCATTATCAAATTATCTGCTTGGGAAAGCTTAAAAAAAAACAAAAAAAAAAAACAAACAAAAAGAAGTTCCTGGTTGCGGTCCAGCTCGTGATTTCGATTCATTTGTCCCCTAACAGGATCACCTTTAGGTCCCCCGCTTTTAACAGATCTGAGCGAATTAGGGGCCATTTTTGCCTGCTCCCGCATCAGCTTGTTAGGGCTTCGCTGCCGCGGGTGATTAGCATTGTGCGGGAGTTGCGCGGCGCATTTAAATTCCTGCGGCCTTTAACATCCTTTGCCTCATTAGACTCATTAGTTGTCGGAGTTTGAAACGCTTATCGCTTAAAGTGGCCTCTGATGCCCAAAACAAACACAGCGGGTGAAACGTTCACGAGGGCACCTCGATAACGGCGCCCATGCCAGCACGATGGCGGCCGTTTGATTCCCTGTTAGGGTTTCCACGCGCGCAATGAGCGGCCCGTTAAAAGCTCTGGCAAAGTGTTTTACTCCCAAGAACATGAGCAATATGTGGATCGTTTGGGCACCAGTTTGAGCATGATCGTTATTACTGTTATTATAACTACTGAGGCGCTGCCAAACATCGCTGCGGAGCGGTGTGTTTTCTAGCTTGATGTTTGTATGTATTTTTTTGTGGTTGGACGAAAAGGCAAAAGGCCGGAGAGGCGAGCGAGAACCGAAGAAATGCGTCACATCGCTTGTGGCTCTCTGCCCCTTGAGATAATACCTGTTTGCCCGGGGAGTGCGTCACAGAGACGATGTTTTGATGCGCGCCTCGCCTCAGATGCTCTGCGACTGAATTAAACGCAGCTTTTTCATGGGCCTCTGGAAACAAAATGGGAAAATTGGGAGAGAAACATTACTTTTCTTCTTTTTTTTTTCTTCCTCCCGAGTCGTTTTCTATTCCCTGCACCGCCTCCCCCTCTTGTGCCTCTGTTTGATGTGTCGCCCACGTTTGCTGCAATGGCACTATGAGCTCGGCTGTAGTTATGAGTGATTTGCGACCCCTCACAGCTGCGGGGTTTCGGCCTGATACCTGCGGGCTCTCGAGCCGAGGGCTGCCGCTTGGAGCCGTTCCGTTCCCCAAACCTCCAAGCACACGAATGTCCGTGAACTGAAACCTTCATGTTGACGCGGACCTCCCAATTGCAGCGAGGCCAGATAAAGAAGAAACAAAGGCTCGCGCGCACCTTTCCCAACTGTTGCCTGCACCTTCGCGTTTGAGTTGCGTTTAATTAATTTTCAAAGTATAGCCGGCCCTTTCTGCTGTTTTTAATTAGCTGTTTCCACTCCGGCTAATTGCTGTCACTGAGGGACTTCCAGTCAATCCGGAGCCCGAATGAAAGCAGCAGACAGCCATGCATCATCAAAGCGCAGTCTGTCTGCTCTGTTTAGCGTCATTTCATGCTACACGCTCACAAAACTGTCCTTGACTACAAGGCCTCCTCCCTCACTAGGCATCCTTACATCAATACACACTTTAAACAGACACTCTGCGCCTCCAAATTTCACCGGGCTCCTTAATCTGGCAGCTCGCGAGAAATTGCGGTTACTTATGTGGAGACTTTTATTTTTCAGTCAGAGGCCAAGGGAGCATTGTTGTGTTTTCACTAATCCAGCACAATTCGCTCATTCAGAGCCGGCCGCCGCTTCATCGTCGGAGGGAGCGAGCGCGGTTCTGCTCCTCAATTTGCTCGTCAGTCTTTTGAAACGCGATGGTCTCGAGTGAAAACACATGTTTTGTGGCTCATAATGGCCCCTAGTTGTATTTAATGGTACCCCGGTGCACGAGCAGATGCTTTTTAGCTTTTAGCATTTGCTTGTTGCGGCTTTGTTCCAGTGATTGCGCCTCAAAAATCGCTCTCAACCCCTGTATGTTATTCAGATAGTGCCATTGTGCGTGATTGATTCCCTGATGTGCCAGCGCTGCTGCTTTAACAGCCTTTCACACACACCCTATCACATGCACATGGACCCACACACACGTACACACACACACAGGAATCTCCACATCTCCTCGGTCTGTTTCTAATGCTTACAGGTGAAGACGCCACATAACTGGGGTCGGTCATGGCAGAGGTTTGTGGATTTGATTTCTAATTCATTCCACTGAGCATGACTGAATTTCACTGCGAAGGACTATTAATACTTATGCAGATATCAGCCTCGCACAAGCCATGACTTTTTCTTTTTACTTTTTTTTTTTTTTTACTAGGGAGGTGAGTGCATTGTGCAGCACGGTGCAGTAGGACCCTACCTCATTATTCAGCTGGCAGATTTAATATCCCAGAGTGTGAACAATGGACCCTCTCCAATGAGCCAATGTCTCTTCTGTTCTCTACCCAAATAATTATGTTAAGAGCCGAGTAAAAGGCTGCCCCTCCTCTTTAGGAGCGAAGTTATATGGAGTCGGGCCGGTGTTGACTAGTTTCATGCATAATTGTGAGGAACATGCCATCCTCTCAGACACCAGGAGGAAGTCTCAACTGAAGCACGGTATTGCATCCATTAAAATTCATAAACGGCGCACATGCTCTTGGAATTCATGCATCAAATGCCCCCACGTAAGTGTCGAGGCTTGGAGAGGCAGAAAAGATGAAATCATGGCAGGGGTTTTTGCTGCATTTGTGCCATAATAGATGGGGCACACCAGATAATGAGTGTCATATCCAGCCAGAGAGAGGCGGTGGAGATCTTCTCCCGCTGAATAAAGGTCCGACACTTGAGCCCCCCCCCCGCCCTCCGCATCGTGGCTTCATAGCGTTTGATGCGTTCCTGTTAACATTTTAAAACGATACTTAACACGTGGCTGCAACAAGTGTGTTGTTTCAGTAGCTGGAGTTCATGCGGCCCGCCAAGGAAGCCCTCTGGTTGCACGCTTTCCATGCCGCACATGCTCGGGATGCTGCAAACACGAAGCTTAGCCTTGACCTCATTCGCAGCCTGTGGTGGAGCATCACAGCCGTTTATATAAAAATCGGGGGCACAGGCCAACGCCGCAGCAACCCGCTATCGCTGCGACTACCAGAAGAAGAGGAAGAACAACAATAAATAGCGTAGCCCCAACAGCCACCAAGCAAACAAGGCTACCTCCACATAAAGATGCTTGCATGGCTTTTGTTTGAGGTAGCTTCTCTATTTTTGTTTCTGAGGAGGCATTAAAATGCCTAACTCTTCCCTAGGTCATCCTTTTCGCAACGAAGCTTAATCACTGCTGTTAGTGCGGGAGGTTGTGCAAAAAAAAATCTGCCGCCCTCCCCCCCCGCGCCGGCGTCATTGTTTTGATTTCATCTTATATGTAATCAACATGAATCCATGTTGGGTGACATCCATGCGTTTGTGTGACTAAAGTTAGCTGAACGTAGCCACACGCTAATGTCAGTGTGCTAAAATGCGTGCAAATTATCATGCCGATGTGACACAGGTGTGTTTACAGTGTCCTCTAGCTTAGTTTAGCATGTTAGCGTGTCGCACAGCTGAGTCTGTTGGAAATGATTTTGGGGCATTGGATGAATTAAAAGTTGACCACAGGATTAAAAGTCATGAGCTTATTTTGATAGTTATTATGCTTCATCCTGAATAGAACTGAACTTAATTGCCATTCGCAAATGCTCCTCGGAAATTGCATTACTCAGACTCGAGCAAAGTTACGAAGATGTTTCAATAAAATAGGGATATACAAGAAAAGAAAATCAATATAAATAGCACTTTAAAAAAAAAAAAAACGGTATATACAGCATTTAAGCGCAAGCAACTATGTGGTCCAAATGGGGCAGTGATGTCTTCTCTGCCATGTTTAGGTAATTGCTCTGTGAGGTGTTTGAATGGTGGGTAATGTGAGGGGAGGGATGAGCGCTGCGGTGCGTCAGTCCCACGTTGATGAGTCTGTTGTTGGAAAGAAGCTGCTGTGGAAGCGGGCTTCGTGAGTGGCGATGCCTGCCGGTGTGTCGCGTCTGAGGTCGTAACCCGTGGTGACCAACCCGAACAGACCGCGAGCTGGGAGACGTCTGTCTTTATGGATTGCTCTGCGCTTTCCTCCTGCACTGCTGCACACCCGCAAGGCAAACGAACGTGTGCTCCAGGCTGAATGGAACTATCGTCCACTAGACAACGGCGAATGCCGACCTCGCGCCGGACGAGTACTTGAGCGCGTCACCTGGAAATGTCTGCACGAAACCTGACCGCTGATGAAGGGCGCCGAGTTAGTCTAAAACTACAGGAAAAGTCAACGGCACATCGGAATCACTGGAATTCATCACATGGTCTCCTTGACTGTCTTCACAAATATCGTGCTACTTGCAGATGACAATGTCTAATCGCCAATTAATTAATTTAACCATTGAAAACATAGGTTTTGTGGACTGTTTCTCTGGACATGACGTGTGTTAACTTTTCTTCCACAAGAGGGCAAACAAGAGGAGGCGTCGCCTGGGGGCGTCACAGTACAGTGAAAAAGTGGACTATGCTCACTTTGAATATCGCAGTGCTGAGTTATTTAGTTATTTGTACATGTTATTGGGATTTTGTTTAAATATTAAGGGGCTCAGTACAACCCTGGAAGGTTAATCTCGAACTCAATTGAAAATACGATGAGACACTGCTCGACTAAAACATTCTGCTCAGATGTGTCGGCCGGCTTCCGCAAAATCAAGACAACGTGTGCAATATAATTCAGCTTTGATATTCTTGTTTTTTAGAAGCAGGAGTAAAAACAAAAGATTTTTTTTCCAAAAAAAAAAAAGAGCTTTGGCATTCATGATGCAGCTGCTTAAAGCTAAAACATTTATTTATTTATTTTTTATCGTTGATCGACACTGGCTTCTGCCTCAGTTGTGTGACATGAGCTCCTTATGCTAATGATGTACACAATAAATTAAAAAAAGAAGCCTACACTTGAAATGTTCTAAATTCACGATGATTGGCATTGCCACTCTTCTAAATTTCTCATTTTTAACTCAGCTGAGCGGGCAGATGAGTCAGTGTCCCGACTCACCTGCTACTACGGCGACGTGAGATCATGCCCCGTCTCCTCCAGCCTCGCCCTCACCTCATTGCCTTTTCTTTCTCCTTTTAAAAGCCTCTTATACCCGCAGCCTTCCAGGCTTGAATTAGTTTTCTAGCCACAAACCACATGCCAACAATGGCAAGCCCTCTTTCTCTCTCTCTCTTTCACTCGCACTCCCACTACACATTTGGTGTCACAAGTCCTGTGAATCAATCTGCGGCTTGACGGGAAGGACTCAAAACATACTTGCAATCTTTTCAATTTTTTATTTTTTTTATTTTTTTCATTTTTGAAGGCTGGGACCGTTCGTTTCAACATTCAGGGCCGTAGCCGCGGATTCCCAGGCCTTAATGACTTAATGACCAATCAAAGCAAGCCCACGGAGGTAATCGAGGGAAATAGGGCATCAACAAAGTCGGTGGCCTCATTCCATCGAGATCAAGAATGCCGTGCTGTTGCCAAGGCTCACAGAAAGAAAATGACAGATAATCAACACAAATATGACTTATTGAAATGAAAGATGCCATTTTCATGGTTGCACGGCTCATGATTTCTCAATTCATTTGTGCTGTGTACTCTATATGCAGTAGGCCATTATGAATCTATTCAGCGTGTGTACACCAATCAGCCATGATATTATGACCACTGCATGTTTAACATAGGATATATTTCAACAGCCCTGCAATATATTCTTCCTTCAGGGGGAGTTTTATGTTGATTTTTCAATTGAATCTGTTTGAGAGAGGTGTTGACACATTTTAATGATTGTTATTAGGACTTTGATTTATAATACTGTAGAACTGTACTGGGTTATACTAAGAGGTGTCGCTGATATTTGGTCATCCCACTCATATGCATTAGGGTGCCAAAATATTAGGGACACCTCTCAGTATAACCCAGTACGGCTCAACAGCATCACAAACTCCTATTAAAGTATGTCGACACCTCTCTCAAACAGGTCCAATCAAAATCCAGCATAGATCTCCTCCTGAGGGGAGAATTTATTGCAGGGCTGTAGTATTACATAGTAAACATGTAGTGGTTTTAATGTTATGGCTGATCGGTGTACATCATACAGTATATTGACTGAAGGGCAGCACCTGACTCGGAATATCTACAGTGAGCGTTGGCAGTTCTTTTCAGGAGTTAAAAAGAAAGAACCCAGTGCATGTTATTATGGTAAATGATTCCCACAGCCTCCACCAGCTCCACCGCACTCCCATCATCCCACTCGTGCATGATTATTCCATGCCTTTGTTCTTCCTCTCTTATGTGAAATTGTCAGATTTCAGAGGAAAATCGCGGTCAA
This sequence comes from Dactylopterus volitans, assembly GCA_901007715.1. Lineage (NCBI taxonomy): Eukaryota > Metazoa > Chordata > Actinopteri > Syngnathiformes > Dactylopteridae > Dactylopterus > Dactylopterus volitans. The sequence continues at coordinate 18,328 of CAAKHG010028567.1, forward strand.
TTGTGCATCACAGTAACCCGGCGCATCACAGGGTGTCTGTGCTGATTGGCCGCTGACAGGCTGTCACGGCCAGTCGCTCTGGACAGCGCGGGAGGTTCTGTCCTCGTCCACTTTCATGTACTTACGGTGGCTTCACGAGATTAAGGGGGCAGAGTTTTTTTAGCCGCAGACAGAAACGAGTCACGCCGCCCCCGCGTCACGCTGTCCTCCGCTCGCGTCTCTGTTATGTATCGTGATAGAGGACTCTATTACAGCCTGCCATGTTGCCGTCCTCTGTGTACAAACGACGTGGCCGAAAATAAAGTACAGTGCTCGGCTGAGAAAGGAAAAAAAAAAAAAAAAAAAAAGTCCATTCCAAGATCCTCTCAGCTGATGACGTGAGCCATGGCTGGTTGAAGGGGCAGCTATGATCTATGCACAGTTGATGCCATTTATTATCGAGTTAGTTTCAGAAGCCCGGGAGTGGCCTCAACCCCTACCTCCACCTCCCCCAACCTCCTCCCACCTCCCCTCTCCTGCAGAGCCCCATTGTCTCTGTATATCAACCGGTGATTTGGTCCACTCCGTGCAGGCAATCCGAGCCCCTCAGTGGCAGAGCACCATAAAGGAGCCCAGCAGACAAAGGCTTTTTGCACACCGCGGCCGCGGATGCTCTCATTAAACTGCTTAAAAGCACGAGGGCTTCGGTGGCTAAAGAGCCTCTGTGTGATGAGCTAAAAACCCACTCAGGAGGATTTTATTTGCACGATAGCGGGCAGGTGTTTGAGAGCGACCAGAGGTTTGGACATTTGCTGCTGAGTGTTTACTCTGGATTTGTCTTGATCTGCTCTTCCTGTGCGTGATAAATTTGCTGGCAGGCAGGCAGGCACACACACACACACACAGACACAGACAAGCCATCCACTGATGCATATTTTACACACAACCTGCCGGAAATGAACACGCTGCAACCTAAAAATATGCTCATAACAATGTAACGTGAATGAGGGGAGAAAAAATATCCTGCACAAGAACACTTAAATTATGGCGTCTCCAATTGCTTCCTCCTTATCCAGATGAACACACGTTGGATCCAGCTCCGCACGGCTCCCAGGTGGCTCCATCTTGTTTCATCTGGTAATAACTCACGGGCCGAGCCACGTCGGCCATTAACACGGCTGTCGGCAGCAGAGGACTTGCAAGCGCCCCAACGCCTCACCTAGGTTCCTCAGAGTGACATAATTACAAGGATCGTCTTCATTCATTAAACTTTGCGCATACAAAGGTCACAAATGGCGAAGCGAGCAGCACAAGCGTGGCTTTCAAGCGTGAATGGGCCCTTTCAGCGGGTCACAGCGAGTGTTTCCTTGTGGCCGCTGCCAAACAGTCACAGGTGCAGGATGCGAGGCAGCGGCAGTGCTCTTGGCTCGGCTCAAAGACGTCTTTGATTTCACTTCCTGCGGCAGGTGCTCGGAGGTTTCCTGTTTCTCTTGGCCAATGGGGAGCGCTTCGTCTTGCCCTTCTTCAGCCGGCTAGTTGGCTCGAGTGATCCTTTGGCCGGGAGATTCCCTCTTTTGACAAGCGGGTGAAAGGGTGCGATATGGGAGAGCGACAGGAGAACAAGACCTAGAGAATAAAGCAGGGCTGTTTCTGCTGGCTTTTTTTTTTTTTTTGGAGAAGCTCTCCGTCTTCGGTTGGTTTAAGCGTTATTGCGTTCAGACTGTTGTTGTTTTTTTTATGGCAGACGGTGGACGGCAGAAAGGCAGGTATTGTTTTCAAAGAATGGAATAAAATTGTGGAATGAAATCATTCCTGTGTTTATTATTTTTATGTAATTGTTCTAGTTATGGCTCCTCGATCATCGTCCACGGCTCGCCTGATAACCTCTGCCGGAGCCTCCTATATCTACATCCTGCTCTTGTGATATCCATATCAGTCACCGTGTGTGCGTGTGTGTTTGTGGCGTGGTTGCGGGTGTGTGTGTGTGTGACCTACCTCCTGTATTAACAAGCAGTATTTTTGGAAAGAGCTGCAGTCAATGAGTAAAAAAACCTTGAAGAACGTGATGTAACCGATAGAAATAGAAGCGCCTCGGTCAGTGGGGCACTCCGACAGTCGGCTGGGCGCATCCGTGATATAACTTAATCTTCCAGCCACTTCAGTGGTTGTAGATCAGCTCTGCTGTTATCGTCCGACCAAAAATAGACAAGATAGTGAATCTGTCCTTGTGAAACAGCTCTGCCCTGCGCCTACTCCCCAGACGCAACCTGTGAACATCACGCAATTAACCGGGCTGTGATATAAGTTAATTATGACACACAGCTGGCTTGGAGGGGTAAAAAAAAAAAAAAAAAAGAAGAAGAGAATGAAAGGTGAACTTGATAACGAGCACCGAGAGGAAAACACAGGACTGTGTGATGTTATGGAACATCCAACAACGAGGGCTGACGCGCTGTGAGGGAAACAGATGTCAAAGTAAGGAAGACAAGAGAGACTCTGAATGCATAAAATGTAAATTAAAACATATTTGCATTCCAGCCTCGGCTATGAAAGCAGATGTCTGGAAGAGACAGAGAAAACGCGAGAGCGCGAGAACAAGGAGCTTTCGCCTTTAAGAGAATTAGAGCTTCTCTGACTAACCACCGCGAACCATGTTATCTATCATGAGGCGTGGGTGAGGCACCAGAGGCTCACAGCGCCACAGATGAAAAGCGAGAGTCAGCCTCCAACAAAGCCGGCAGCAGAGGCGATTGACAGAGGGGCTCCTGTGCGATCCACCTCCTCAACAACGTGCAGTCACACCACATTACAACCAAAGCAGCGGCTATATTTAACGTTTCTATTTGGGAGCCCTCATATCTGGAGCGCTTATTGAAACCCGCGACCCTTCCTGAGCTCTTGAAAGGGACGCATACCAGCTTAAACAACAGCGGTAATCACAAGTAAGATATGCTGGATGTTATCGGTGAATAATAGGCGCTTCTTTGCGCCTCCTCCGGATCAGCGACTTCAGATAGAAGGCTCGAGAGCACAGCGGCTCATCTGCAGACGCGAAAAAATGTATTTCATTTGTATTTACATTTGTGCCCTCTTAAATAAAGCACTCCTCCGAGCTGAAAAAAAGCGACAGGTAATTTATGGCGTTAACATCAGTGTCAAAACAACTGCGCGCGTGGAAACAGCAAAATGTTTTTTTTTTTTTTTGTTTTTTTCAAGCAAGTTGCTGTTCTCCACCGGTGCGGCTGCCACGTCATTAATTTGTTTACTCTTAAGATCTTCTGTAAAGTTATTTATTAAAAAAAACAAAACGTTAATCTTAAGCTAAATGCATGTGAAAAAACGTATAGGCGCCAGGGCAGAGGCCCGGGTCTTCCTCCTTCCCATCACGGGATTTGCTGTGCAAGGAGTTTAAAAATGACCAATCACAGGAGAACCCCGACCTGCCTTGGTTTCTTCCCCCATTGTGTCAAAACTCCATCACACAAGAGTGCAGGAATGGTCTTGACGCTGATCTTCACAAGAGCGTGCGCAGACCCAAGCTGTGCGCATCAGAAAAACCTACGCGCACGTGTTCAAAAAATCCTGAGGCGTACGGCTGTTTCCTCGCACGCGCTTGTTTTGACGCTGATCTGACGCCGTAGAATTTTTTTAGTTTGCAACAACCGCGGCAAGCGTGAGGCCACAAATGTTTTCTCCCAAATCGCATCAATTAACCCGCCGCCCACTAATAGTTGACCATCACGATATTTTAAGTGAAAGTACGCGCCTCTCCATGGCGAACAGACGCCTCACATGCACACAGACGGCTGGACTCACATTAAACGTTGCTGATTCTCTGGAGCTAAATGATGTCCTCTGTCTCTCTCTCTCTGTCTCTCTCTCTCTGTCTCTCTCTCTCTCTGACTCGCTCCCCGACAGCCATGAAGTCAGACCGCAAGCGTCTGAAGGTGGAAAAAGCCGACCTGGTGAACCAGATGCAGCAGCTTTATGCCACGCTGGAGAGCAGGGAGGAGCAGCTGCGCGATTTCATACGCAACTACGAGCAGCACAGAAAAGTACGGTGTTCGGGCTCAGGCGTCAGTCACACACGAGCGCGCAGGCGGCGGCATCTCGGCAAAGGCTCGCATCTTCCGTAGCTGCGCCGGTTGGACGTGTACAAGGATACAGACCGGCCATTAACAGTAAAACCCATGCATGTTTACCACAAGATATAATGCAGCACCCCTCCTGACATATTTTAATGATTGTTATTGGGACTGTAACTTGCATATGCATTAGGGTGACAAAATATTAGGAACACCTGTCAGTATAACCCAGCACGGTTAAAAAAGCATGACAAACTACAGCCCCAGTAACCGTCATTAAAATGCGATATGTCAGCGCCTCCCTCAAACAGAATCAATGAAAATTCAGCACAAAATTCCTCCTGAAGGGAGAATTTACTGCAGGGCCGTTGCATTATATTCTATGTTAAACAAGCAGGGGGTCATAATGTTATGATTGATCGGTACAAATAAAACAGGCTGAGTCAGGTTTCATTCGGAAATTAGTGACTCCTCAGGTTTACATGATGACCTGGAAAATCGTGGCTGCCTCCTTCTCCTTACGTGACCATGCCATTTCTTTGGCCTCTCGACAATCTCAGTAGATCCGAATTCTGAGCACCGCGTCTGGCACACATATTTCTTTTTCTTCAAATAACTTCGCCCGCGCCTCGCAGACGTTTGAGCGAAGGCAGCGGGAGAGTCTGGATGCATCAGATGTAGCGTCGCGTATGCAGCCGTTCAACATGTTCGGAACCCTCTTTTCCTCTGGAAGGAGAATTAGACTCAGTTCCGTTTGTTTACGTGGGAAATGAACCAACGCGCCGGGGTCTCTGTGCCCACCAGGAGAGCGAGGACGCGGTCAAGGCTCTCGCCAAAGAGAAGGATCTTCTGGAGAGGGAAAAGTGGGACCTGCGGCGGCAGACGAAGGAAGCCACCGAGCACACGGGGATGCTGCGCTCCCAGCTGGACCTCAAGGAGAACCGCATCAAGGAGCTGGAGGCTGAGCTGGCCATGGTGAGACGGGCACTTTGAGTTTCATGTTCCGATACCTGAACGTGTCTTTGTTGACGGCGCCCAATCGGGACGCTTTACCTGAACCGGGAGTTACGGATGTCAAGGGCTGGGGCTCATATCCAGGGAGTCGCAACTGCTGACACGAGCACAGGAAGGGAAGATGTTTATGGCAAAGCAGCTCGCGCAGGTCACGAGTCCCAGCATGTCTGTCACTGTTTTTTTTTTTAATATACCGCGTGTAATCAAGCGCAGAAAGCCATTGAATGCACAGTATGGCCATCCCTCGTGTCTCCAACCCCCAGATGAGTAACTGTGTCAATCAGAGAATGGAGTTCCGGGTGTTTGAGCGGCTCGGGGACAGGGACTACTCTCCTAGGGTCATGGCGGTAAGACGGGTCCCCCAGCTTTGACTTTTCTTGACCTCCCCTGCTCCCTGGAAATCTCTCCTACTTGTGACCTAATTGTCACCTTGCCTCAGCTGCACGTTTTTTTTATTTTTTTTATTTTGTTGTTGGGTTTTTTTTGTTGTTGTTGTTGTTGTTGTTTTTTTTTGTGACTAATCCCCAGCTGACCCTCACTGATCCCAGTGGTCCTAACAACAACGATCCCAAGGAATCCCACTGTGATTGAACTGAATTTGATCAAGGGCGCTAGTGGAATAAATGAAAAAAAAAAAAAAAAGAAAGAAAGAAAACGAAACAGATCCCGAGAGACCTGCGCCAGTTTTCAAAAAACTAATGCAAAATGTTGCGATTGAATTCAGTTTTGCATGCCGATGAGAGTGACTGGTAATTGTTTGATGCATAGAGATGATTGCGAGGAAGCTGATTGTGCTGTTGTTGATTTGCGCACCCCCCTCCTCCCTCCGTTGCACCGGCATGGCGTGAAGACAAACACAATAACAAGACTGCGAGCATTTGTTAAACATGGACATGTCAGCGCTCATCACATAACAAAAAAACACACACACACACACACCATGTCCCAAAGCTCCAGCAGCTCATTGTGGTTCCACAAAGCACATGATTTCATTAAACTCATAGAAAAGATTCATTATACCTTGTTTTCTCAGCCTCCATCAGCATAGCAGCAGACAGCAAAAAAAAAAAAAAAAAAAAACCTCACCGGATATTCTGTCTTACTTCGGTGCCCTCGGTATCCGTAGTAACAACAAAAGGCCAACGTGAATGGAGCTGAAGTTTTCACGAGGGTGCAGCCTCATGAGGAGGCCGGGGGAGAAGTCATGTATCCACATGCACTCAGAGCTTTGTAGTGGGATAGCACACACGTAGAGCATGTGCATAAACAACAAACGTGAAAAATATAATGATAAAAAAAACTTGAAACTGCGAGAAATTGGAAGTATTTTTGGTTGTTTTCCCTTTTTTTGGCTTCGTGCGAGTTTGCTCTCTGACTTTTTGTTTTGGTTTGCTTTGGTTCGTTTTGCTCGAAGGCCAAACAGTCCCTCGCCACCCTGACCAAGGATGTGCCCAAGCGGCACTCTCTGGCCATGCCCACGGAAGCAGTTGTCAACGGCAACAACCAGGAGTGGGTGATGCAGGCCGACCTCCCGCTCACTGCTGCCATCAGACAGAGCCAGCAGACCCTCTACGTCCACACGGGGCATCCCACCGACAGACAAGGTAGGCCTACATCTGCGCATAATGCTGCAAAACACCAGCCATCCCGCACATGAACCGACACCGCGATTTTTTTTCTACCATCACTGACCGTCTGCATGCTCCTGGTGAACCGGCTTCCCACGCGACCACTTCCGCCATCTGCTCTGGGCCACCGATGATGCTCGAGTCACGACATTTCATGCTCTCTGTGTCGCATTTTTTGGGGGGCTTTACGGCTGCCTTCCTGTCTTTGCCTCACACGGAAGCTTCCTCCTCTGTGTTTGAGGATGGGAGCAGCTGAGCTAAAAAGACATTTTGCGTAAACTTGGCCAAGTTGAGGTCTGCGAGGGGAAGGACTTGACCAGCACCGCAGACATGATAATCAGTAATGAGAGACTTCAGAGGAACTCTAGCTGCAGACATCTGGGGCTGAAATACATCGCAAAACCGCGAGATAGCGGCGCGTCGGTGTGCGCTGAGCCTCGTTTGAAATAAAACCCAAACATGGTTAATGCGCTTTTGTTTTTATGTTTTGTTTTTTGTTTTTTTAACTTTGACCTCAACTTCTTGGAGCTGGAAATACAATTCCTGCGTTGCGTCATTCCAGATACCAAATCGCAGACCGCCCTCATACGAAATTGAGCGCCGCTTTCGAAATCCATGCGGAAACCATTGACCGTTGAGCGATTTGCGCGTCGTTATCGGCTGAGGTCGGCACCCTTTCTTCCAGTGGGATGACGCGTGAAGCTACCGGGCCGCGTTCCATGAAGCCCGATGGACGGTGACGTTCAGTCTGAGGGCCGGGCTGGAGGTTTTCCCCAGGGAATGTGGCACTGAGTTTGGGGGAGGAATTGGCTCCTGGTGAGCCTCCTTCTGGTGCTCATGATGGAATAACTGCGGTGTGGAGGAAACGCCGCCATTGCATAATCTTTGCAGCCCAGAATCCAGTGTCATCCCAGTGCCTGGGAGGAGTCAACCTCTGAAAAGATCAAACTAGGCATTACTAAGCCGAGCCTCCAACACCGAGAAGCAGCCGCGCAAGCGCTGCACGCTGCCAGTCGGATAAGAGTCAGTTTCCGCCCGTGTTTGATGCAGGTTGCTGACTAATTAGGCACATCCGGACGAAGCGGCAGACAATGGCGGAGAGCTGAGAATGTATGAGCCGTCACGCACCCTCAAATTACAAAAAACGCAACTGGATGTTCTGTATGCATCGGTCTCACTGGTATACACACACACACACACACACGCGTGCGCGCACACTTGCTCAACCTCTGTGAAAGCTGTTTTCACTGTTGCCTAGCAACTGCAGATGATTGCAAATAACGTCAGGCTTTTGGTTCCGTGTTTTGCTTTGTTTTCTGTTTTTTTGGGGGAGATGGGTGGGGGGGTATATTTATTTATTTTTGTTTATGGTGGCATTTTTTTTAGAAGAATCAGGTTTCCCATGCTGGTGCCCAGAAACACCCCCGTAGAAAACAAGCCTTTCCCTTTTTTTTTCCCCCACCTCTCATCCCGTTTAGTGGCTGCTGTGCGGGTGAGCCCCTGCCACTCGCGTCAGCCCTCCATCATCTCCGACGCCTCTGCAGTGGAGGGAGACCGGTCATCCACACCCAGCGACATCAACTCACCACGCCATCGGACTCACTCCCTCTGCAATGTAAGAGCTGCCCATCGCCACGCCCTCCCAAGTGATCACCTCCTTTTGTTGTACCTGCTGGCTGTCCTGCCGCCTGGCTGCCGCCGTTTCCCCCCACCACCCCGTCCGCCATCGTTCTGGCTGAATTCATTTTGCCCCAGACAGTCTGCGCTCGCTCGGCAGCTGTGGCTCGCGAGGACCAGCTGTGGTTGTGGAATAAGTGCATGCCTGACAGCATGTCAAGTGTCACTTTCCCTTTGTGTGCTGTGATCTTTCTTGGTCTTTATCACCGACTCTGCACCGCCTTCACTGACTTCCCTGCGTCCCTCTTCTCCCACTGCCATCCCATCCCTCCCTCCCTCTCTGTCTTCTTCCCTCAGTCCCTAGAAGATCTGGAGGTGGCGAAATGTAAGAAGAAGAAAGAGAAGATGGGGCTGGGCTCTCTGTCGCGCGTCTTCGCCCGGGGGAAGCAGCGCAAGTCCCTCGACCCCGGTTTGTTTGATGGTACTGCGACACCTGATTATTACATAGAAGAAGATGCAGACTGGTAAAGCACACATCTCCGAGCAACCCGCCCGGAGAGCCTTTGTGGCAAATATCAGAAGACAGCATTGTGTTGAAGAGCTTGTGCGAATATGAGCGCGTGTGCGTGCGTGCGCGTGTGTGTGTATGTGCGTGCGAGAGAGAGAGAGGACGCGTACGTTTGATATCCGTGTGTACAGATATAACGATGTTTGTGCCTGTGCAGTCTCCCATGCATGCATACTTGCGTGTGTATGTGTGCGCGAGAGTGTGTGCATGCGTGTGTGTCACCCACAGTCCGAGGCCGTGTCGGCGGCTGGAGGTGTGTCCGGCTTCGCTGAGAACCTTAATGAGCAACTTGCGCCCGTGTGTGTGTGTGTGTGTGTATGTGTGTGTGCGCGCGTGTGCGCAGCCCTGTAAATAGAGCGGGACACGGCGGCCATGTGGACACGTTGCATCGGCGCCGCAGAGCAGCCGCGCTATTGGATCTTTCAAATGCTCTTTACATTTTGGCTTTTTTTTTGTTCTCACTCAACTGGAAACTTGAAGGACTGCTGTACTTGTAAATAACAGTTGATGTGCACTTTGTGTAAACGTCTCCTTGTCCTGAATGCCTTTTGTTATTTCTGACATGTAATCCCCCCACCCCCCCACCCTCTTCCTGCCACCCCCAACCGTCCCTACCTATTCTGACTACCATTTAACTTGAACTCCTCCCTGTTTATTGTCCTGCTTGGTCCATTCTCCTCCCTCCACACCGCCATGATGAAAACAGTTTCCTGTAGGCAACATGCCAACTCCTCATATCCACCACCGCCACCCTACACCTCCAATTTGGTTGTGTAACACCTCCCTCAATGGAAGACGGCAATAAAAAAATAAATAAATAAAAAAAAGGATTTTAGCGCAAGAGAGTCTTCAAAGCGGCTGCCAAACAAGGAATCGACTGCAGAATAATTTGTTCCACAGCAACATGAAGCCAAACAGGAAATGTGCGCTGTGTTTTCTATCTGCCCAGATAGAAGGTACATGACTAACGTGTGACAACTGTGTGACATGCATGCACATAGTCCCGTCCCCAAGTGCATGTTGAACAAAACCCCAGTAAACAGAAATGTTTTGTTTTTGGGTTTTTTTGTTGGTTTTTTTTTGTTTTGTTTGTTTGTTTTTTTCTGGGTTGTGCTGCCAAGAAGAAACTGTCTGTTTAGGGGAAAAAAAAGAAAGAGAGAGGTCAGTTTCAAATTTAATTTTCTGTGTTCATGATTTTCTCCATTTCAGATGAAGCA
>CAAKHG010028568.1:0-13122 GCA_901007715.1 Dactylopterus volitans
CACAAACGGCTTCAGCTTACCTACGCAAAGAAAACACAAAAAAAGGGGGGGGGGGGGGTCCGGGGTGAGAACTCTTTCAGTAAACGGCTAAGCGCATCTATTGACGCTGTATTCCAGTGAAGCGAAAAGGGCCCCGCACCCGCGTGAGGCTTGTAGCTGAGGGGGCGAGACAGGCTGGCCTTCAGGTCAAAGCTGGGCTTCTTGTGCGTGCCGGGGGTCCCGCCTGTGCTGCCGGTGAAAACAAACGGCCCTTTTGCGATTCAGGAAAAGCAAAAGAAAATGGTCAGAAATCTGCACCTGAAGCCATTTTCCAATGCAGTAATTCCTTGTACACATTATAAAAAAACCCAAAAAGGTACCTGGAGTCTTTTTTGTGGAGGAACTTGTCACCCTCACGCTGTTGGCCTTCCCGCCGATGCTCGGCCGGCTCTGCGGCGTGCTCGAGGCGGCGCAGAGGGACATGCGAGCCGGCGTTTTCACCAGGGACTTCTTGTGTTCGTTGTCGAAAGTGGCCTCCGAGAACCTGCGCGTGGAACACTGGTTGAGACGACGGCAGGAACCTTCACCGACTCGCCGCGGCCCTTGCTCCGAGTTTTTGAGGCGCGCGCGGGGAGGGACTCACCGAACATTGATCCTCCGGGTGGAGAGGACGGACGGTCTGAAGGGAGCCGCCTCCTTCCCGGCGGGCTTGCTCTGCGGCGCCTTCCCAGGGGGGACCACGGTGACCCGGCGCTTGTCCCTGCTCTCTGGAGCAGGGCTGAACATGGAGGCACGGCTCGGATTTGCCCTCTGCAGAACAAATCCACAAACGCCGTTACTTTCACTGCACTCCATAATAATCATTGGCGGAACGCTCGGCTTTTGGTGATACTCACGGCTTGAGTTTTCCTGCCAGCTCGCTGCTGCTTAGCTTGGTCTGAAAGCACCTAAGAACGAGATGAAACATCAGTCAATGACTTTTTTTTTTTTTTTAAATTCTCCACTTGCTAAGAGGTTAGTTGCTGCAAACCTTCAGCTCTTTGACGGAGTTTCTCAGGCTCTCCATCTGCTTGGTCTTCCGCTGGACGTAAGAGTCGATGGACTCCATCTTGTCAAAATGCGCCTCGTGGAGCTTTTTGAAGTCTGTGTGGGAGGAAGATTTAGAGGAACCATTTGAGATGACGCAGGAAGCTTTCCGTCGTGGGATGGAGGAAGAGGAACAACAAACACGGAAAACTCACTCGGAGTCACCGGCTTCAATGAAGCCTTTTTCTTCTGGAGGCCTTTGTAGCGGGGGATCTTGCCGGCTTTGGCCACGTTTGGGGGATTCCCTGCAAAGACAATCCAACACGGAATACAACCCTCAGCAACTACGCCAAAGCGGAGAAATCCGACACGGCGTCGCGCGTCCGAGACAGACCTGCATCGCCGCGTGTTGCCGCCTCATCCCCGACGTCCTGCTGCTGCTGCTCGCTGCTGCCGGTGGCTGCCGGGAGCTCCTGATCAGCATCAGAGGACACCCGCCTCTTTTTGGCGTCGCTCTCGCCGCCGGCAGCCACTTCGCCGTCACCCTTAAAAAAAAAAAGGAAGAACAGGACCAAATGTTTAAGAATCCTTACAACGAGCAGACGATGCATCATTTTGAGACTAACATTGTGTGATTTTTCCTTCTACCTCGTCCGTGGTGGGCTGCGACTCGGCGTCACCCTCGGCGGCGGCTGCTGCTGCTGCTCCGGCGCCGGATATCCGCCTCTTCGCTCCCTTCCCTCGGCGCGTGTTCACAAACACCGGGACTCCGCCGCCGCGGGACGTGTTCTCATCCTCCTGCGTGGCGGGAGCGCCGGCATCCTCCTGCGGGGACAAACATTCCCAACATGAACCTGGGGTCACCCCAACACGTCACGTGACGGACGTGGTTTGCGTCAACTGGGCGAGGCGGCATCATTCACAGATGAAGCGGCGGCGGCTTGGCTCACCTGCTGGCGCTCCTCGCCCTTTTCTTGCTGGTAGTGCTGCTTGATGGCTTTCAGCAGTTTATCCGCCTGTTGGCAGACAAAACAAGTGTCGTCAGGTGACGAGTTTCTACGCCCGCAAAAAAAAAAAAACGGAGGCCTCAAATGTAATAAGCATCTACTTGAATTGCATCAATTTGCACAGGAAAATCTGATGAAAGAATCTAAATGGAAAACATTTGTCAGTCACGTGTAAATGAAACTAGCGTTTATTGTCCACATTTTTTTATGATGAATTCCAGCCAAAGTTTTATCTATATGGAATAAATAACCAGTTGTCGTGCTCTTAAAAGGAGTTTCCTTTGTTTGACAAAACATGCGTCTTATTCGAGTTGAAAAACTGCGCGGTACAGTTGACTGGAAACTACACATGACACTACAAATACACAAATCTTAAAACTTTAGGCGTTTTTGAGCGCGTAGTGAGGTCAAACTTTTGAAATTAAGCTAACTCCCGCTGACGCCTCACCGAGCCCAACGCGGCTCCGCACAACGACAAAAAAAACAAACAACAAAGTTCGAATTACCTTCACGTTCGCCTTAAGCCCGAGCTGCTTGGCGAGGCTACGCAGTTCCCCGTATTTCATTGAATCCAAATCCATGTCGACGCGACACGTTTTTCCGAAAAAAAAAAACTCGCCCGGTGATGGAGGGGGGAACGGCAACAAGCACGACCGCGTACCGAGCTGCTGCTGCGGCGGCGCCTGACGGTTAGAACTGCGCCGATTTCAAAACACAGCGGCGGAGCCCTGCGATTGGCTGTGGGGCCAGTGCTCGCAGCCCCCACAGCCAATCGGAGACAACGCGCGGTTTTTGTTCCGGGGGTCCCGCCCCCCGCCTCTGTTTGACGAACAAACTCAACCTGGATGTCCGGAGGAGAGGAGAGAATAGTTGTTGTTTAGAGTTGTTGTTTGTCATCGAACACGCTCCACATTTCGCCAAAAACGCCGCTTATTATTAACGGCTTTCGTCACTTGGCTCCGGCTGTCCAAGTCGAAACGGCGCGTCGAGTTTAAAAGAAAAAAAAAGTTAGCTAATTTGCTAATCCACGCGCGAGCCCGCTGGCTAGCTTCCGCCGAGGTTCCCCCAAAACATGGAGTTCAACGAGACTCTTTTGACGGAGCGCGTTGCGGAGGTGAAGCAGCTGCAGGCGGCGGAGGACGAGGAGAAGCAGCAGCAGCCGGAGCCGCGGCCGCCGCGAAGCATGAGCCTCCACTGCCGGGAGTGCTGCACCGTGCTGGGGGACTCCTTCGGCGTTTGCGGGGAAATGACGAGCTTGGACTCGGTCATGTGTCTACGTAAGTTCACGTCTCCTCAGAAACAATCCACGACCCGGATGCCCGGCGGCGCGCTTACTGTTGGTGATGTTTTTAACTAAACTCTTGGCTAATGATGAACCTGCCAGGTGACACCATCCCAGCTACTGTGTCACACCCACCCTCACTCTTCTCATGCACGTCCAGCCTGGAAGCTGCAAAGACTCGACTGCTACAGCCTTTCCACCAGAACCACTTTGACCTCTGGCCCGGTGGCCGCCCGTTGCCATGGTCACACCGGTGTATCGCCTGGCCTCTAATATGAAGGGAGAAGATGGCAGCTCCCCAATGTTCTTAGCAGGACCTGCTCTTGGCCCGCTGGTTTGGGTACGTGGACGACGTCCGGGTCCAAACACAGGAAGCGGAAGTTGGGAGTTCATCGGACGGTGATGCCGAGTTCGTCCCAGGAGAATGTCGAGGAGTTTGTAGTCTGACTCTCTCGGACTTCGTGATGCACATTGAGGACGATGGAAGCCTCAAGATTGAAGCATCCAGAGAACCCAAACGCACTAAATCAGTGTTTAGGCCTTGACTGTCACCCCCTGCGGGAGCACACGCAGAGGATCATCATCAGAACCTCTCACCGTTGGCCCGGCGTGTTCCCACAAGGAAGGGGCCTTCAGACAACCCAGAGAACCTTGAGGTTTCATAAAACCGGAGGCGGCGGCGGAGTAGGCCGACTCTTCCACGCCACCCGCCATTATCTCGCCATCATATGGCCGCGTGTTTGTCGTTTGTCCCCGCCGCGCACGCCGCCCGATGCGCATACGTTCTGACTGTTGCTGGTCTCACCGCAGGGGTCACCGACGACGTGGTCGTCTGCGAGGAGACGGAGTCGGCGCGGAAGGGAGAGATGGCCAACTGGTAAGCGCGTTTCACCTGCACACGGCCAGCATGCGAAGGTAGCTTTGTCTCTCTTCCTTTCTATTTACTTGATTCTGTTTCTCCAATTCTTACTTACTAATTTGCTAACGCTTTCCATAGCCAAAATTTGCAAGAAGCCAGTGTGTTGCAAGAGAACAGCCAGGAAATGAGCAAAAAAAAACAAACAGAGCCACTCTTTATTTTGCTGAGGAGCCCGTTGAAGAACTCTATGGACCCATGAGAGCCCTGGGACCACATTTTGAGAACCCCTGTAATCTGATGTCGTGTACGGAGGAGAACAAGATAGCAAAAATCAAAATCTATTATCGAGGGAGGGGGAAAAAATAGGATGACAAACCTATTCGTGGATTGGTAACATAAGAAGAACATGACCTGGAGCAACTTCCAGATGCCACCATATAAGACCATAATCCCTGTTGCCATGGAGACCTTGAAAGGAGGAGAGAAGGGGTCAGGGGGGGGTTGAGGCCAGAATGTCCTGGAGGGCACGGATGAAGCAGAGCGGCGGGGTTAGAGAGATGCAGGCGGCGGACCGGGAGCCAGAGCAGGGGAACGAATCAAACCTCCGTCACTGGCGAGCGACGAGGATGGCCGCCACTGTTTGTGTTTGCGCTCACTGCTCTCGCTCGCCCGCAGCGTCTTCAGCCGCCTGAGATGCCGGGGTTGCCGCGGCGCCGTGGGGAGGGTCATCCACTCGGCCCCCCCGCGCCTGGCCGCGATCCGCTCCATCTTTCTGCTCTCCAAAGCAAACATCAGCTGGTGAGCGCCGCCTCTGCTGAGTGCACACACACACACGCATTATTGACTCGGTGTTGTAGCTGCTGTCTGGGGAGGCTAAAATTAACAAGTAGTGAGCCTCTATTTTATTTTTTTCCAAGTTAAAATCGTGTTACTTTGTTAGAGAAACCAGTCTGCTGAAAATCTTTTTATATCAAAACTGCTTCATTCTTAGTGTCTCACCTTTGCTTCCCCAGTTACATCCTGGACAGCAGCTCCATGGTGGAAGCGTCTGCAGTGACCTTTGACCTGAGGCCTCTCGGGGAAAACATGGAGGAGGTGAGGCGGGATGCGCCCTTCTGGAAGGGAATGATGTCCTGTCCAGTCTGGGCACGCTATGTAAAACCTCACAAATCTGCGATGCGCGCCATTTTTTGGCACATAATGTGGCGGTTTGTATTCGACTAATTGGATAATTGTGGGTAATGAGTCCTTTTTAATATTCATCTGAGGGGCGATTTTAAGGTCCTACCTGACGGTGGCGCCAGAGCAACTATGAAAACCCAACAGTGTGGTTGCCTCGAGCGGCTGGATTGAGTTTTGACTGACAAGCGTTCAGCAGTGAAAAATGAAAATATCATTAAAGGGGAATCCAGGCAGGCATGACTAAGCTCAAGGGCACAAACACAACCGCGTCGCTGAGGTCTTTCCCGTCTTCTCCACTGCAGGTGAGGTGGCGGTTCGAAGCCCAGTTCAGCGAGATGACGCACGTCAGCAACAGACTGGGGATGCGGAAGCTGCAGGTCAATAACAAAGCGTAGAAAGCAGCCGACGTCCAGACGTCACTTTTTTTTTCTTACTAGTTGAACTCGTGCCATGTTGTTGCACTCCCATGTTTCCATTAAAAGATTTTGCAGGTGTTGGCTCTCCTGGTTTCGATGGTGTCGGCCGGTCGGCGCAGATGCACGGTGGAGCTTTAGCGATGCAGAAAACTGATTTTTTTTTTTTCCTCTGGCGGTTTGTCTTCAAATAGTAAAAGGTGTCAAACGGAGGAAAAAGCCAGAACTCAGTGGAACTTGGTGAAGGACAAGATGTTCCCCGGACTAACTGGACGTTCCCTTCAACGTCACATGGTCACTCCAGGAGGGTGGGATTCGCTTCCAGTCTGGCTGCACGCGTACGCAAACAAGCGAGGAATGATCCCGTACCAGCAAGCAAGAAAGGAATAAACATTTGGGGAGTTTCTTGGTGAGGCTGCACCTACGACCATGCCCCCCCCTCCTCCTCCCCCAAACAGCACCTTTTAATGCCCTGTAATATGTTCTCCAAAAGCAAAAATGTTTGCTCCCCATTATTCAATTCACATCTTTTGGAGTAATTGTAGCTTAAAATGGCTGTTGGGCTACTTCTATTGCTGCAACAACGATACACGACACATTCACCGATTCCATAACCCTTTTAAAGGAGAAGTAAACATCAAGGCTGAGCCGTGTGGTTGGCACCATGCTGCATTTTATTGCTGAATTTCTGATAGGTTTTTTTTTTTTCCTTTTTTTTAAATTTAAGTTAATACAAAACCAGACAAGAGGTTCACACGTAATAAGCATGCCCATTTCCTCCCTCTGGAGTGCATAGATTCTACACAGTCCTCTACCTCGGTGGAAAAACAAAAAAAAAAGTTCAACAAAGGGATTATCGTTTGTCATCTTGTGTAAGCTAATTCTTTTTTTTTTCTCCCCCCCTAAAATGAGGTAAAACAAAACAAAAAAAAGTTGATCAATTAATGGCGGCGGCCGAGTCGGGTGCGTTTTGTATCGTGACTCGGCCGCCGCGCCCAGCACGCTTGTCCTCAAATCAAACCGCCCGCCCTCCCCGCCCGCCCTCGTCACAGAACATCAACGTTTCCACGTCCTACTTAAACACTCCTTCACATTACAAAGTTGGATTATTGCATGCAATAAGAATCATTCATTTTTCTGCTAAATCATGCATATATATGTATATATATATATATTTTTTAAAACCTATATAGTATGTCGCTAAAACGCCTACTTGCTTAGAAATTGTGATTATAAATCCCCACAAAGAGCATCACAGGGGGGTTTCTTAAACGCACAGTATTCAAGACAGGAAGATGGCGATGGTGGTGATGACGGTGCAAGTCAGTACGTGGAGAGAAAGTGCTTTTCAAACAAGTTTGCTCAGTCTTTTCCGCAGCCACAGAGTCACTGGAAGGCTATAATTCTTAAAAAAGCAACCCAAAGAAAGGAAAGGGTGGGATTTGTGAATGTAAAAAAAAAAATTGCTACGAGGAAATTATTGAACGTGATTATGTACAATAAAGCATCTCATGCACCGATGGGCTTGGGTGGTTGGTTTGGAAACATGACGCGGCGGGAGGGGAGGTTAGTCGGCGAGAAATATGTGCTTATCTTGTCGATGCCATGATACCATGGCGCTACCATTAGCTTGCTCTGCAGGAAGTATCCCGGACCTCCGTGGGTGACACTGCATTCTTAAAGTTAAATATATATGTATATATATTTAAAAAAGCGACTGATAAGATGGCTACCGTGGGCTTAAAGGAGAGGGAGGGGGGATCCTTTCCAAAGGAGATCACAGAATCCGTTTAACACTTACACCCTGGCACTAATCTCATGCATTATTGTTGGTTATTGCTTCTAAAACTCTAATCCAATACAATTTTATGGATTAAAATATAGCGTTTCTGAAATCCCAAAAACCATGAGGTATTATGTACAATACAATGTCATTGGAGGAAAAACAAAAAACGCAATTCTACGCTAAAAAAACACTACACCAGATCCCTATCAATTAATTACTTGTAAGATAAGATGAATATTAGGTGTTTTTTTATGTTTTTTTTTGACGGGAAGCATTTTGGTTGTCTCATCATAGCTAACTGTTCTGACACTTAAGAACATCTGAGCATTTTCTACACAAACATAGTTTAAAACGTGAATCGGCGCTTTGTTTTGTTTTTTTAAATAATTTTACACCCTGATTTGTGTCACTCGTGTCGGATTTTAAACCCGCAAACCTGTTCTAATCTAAATGAGATCGTCCGTCGGTCTGATATTTTGAGGCGAAGCCGCGCACCGTTCGGAAGCGCCGGGTGCCCCGAGATGGCGCCCTGTTGACCTCCACCACACACACTTCCGAGCGCCGGCCTCAGCCCGGGCGCCGGCCCACCACCGGTCCATGAAGCAAGCGTCACTACTGGTCATGCATGGCGACTGCGACGTCGGCACCGCAGCCCCGCTAGTAATAGAAGCTAATGCGCATGAGTCTATACATATCTTAATGGAAGACATTGGTGATTTTGTTGCTTTCAAACAACTTGTCACTTGTTTATACAATATACAGTTTGGTCAACAACATGACAGTTAGGATCAAATATTGCACAAATCCCGGTTTTACGTGTTCTTTTATATAAACTGGAGATGATTTAGGGGTTGGGGGGGGGATTGGGGCCTGGGAGCAGGATTAAGGTAACTTCATGATGGTTCTTGACAAACTGGGGCAAAATTAAGATTTGCTTTTTTTTGTGGATTGTTTGTATCACTTTTCAATGTCGATTCTCTCTCTGGGTATGAGACAAATAAGACCTCGCGTTGAGGGGGGACAGGGGACATAAACGCAGACGCATCCCGTGCGGAAAATAGAAATTAAACGCATGTCGGGGTGGGAAGAAAAATTCGGACTACTGTAGGAACAAAAATGGCATTTTTTAAAAGGGGAAGACACTAAATTCATGTATCGCCGACTGTCGAATTTGAGTCACGAGGGGAATATTGCTACTTCTGCCTCCGCCTGGAGTTTACAGACTCGACAAAGGGGAGCAGGGGGGAGAAAATTAAAAAAAAATAAGAGCACTGAATGAAATAAGTCTTGGGACCTTCCTCGGAATAGATGCACAGGAGACCGCAGACTGAGCGAGTCAGCGCCAGTCTACGTAACGTTTGCATCCCGCGAGGCTGCTTGTCTTTTTTATTTATTTTTTTTTTTGCCTGAATCAGCCTGGGAGCATCAAACACAAACTCACCCAGGACCCGTGGGAAACTGCTGTGGCGCTCGACGAAACCGCTAGGCTACTTGTACTGATCACACACACCCCCCCCTTCACTCGCATTGGACTTGTGTGATGGCAATGAGGTAGTGCAAAAATTAAAAAAAATAATAATAGTAATAAAAATAAAACACCTATGAATGTTGATTCAGTCACAGGCCTTGGATCGTTGCTACAGTATCTTGTGTCTTCACTTTCTGCCCAGAAAACATAAGAATTTGTTCTTTATCGAACTGCTTTGATCAAATTAGAGGGAATGGAGGTATTTTTTTCTCCCCCCTTTTTATTTATTTTTTTGGGACTTAAAGCTTCAGTGATTTTGTCGACGTGAAGCCCGATTAGAATCTCGCCCACGTCTGACTGAAAACCTCCACATCGTGTAGACTTTCAGGCAAACGGGGGTCCAGTGCAGAAACCCATCGGCCTTGCAGCCGGTTTCGGTGTCTGAGCTACATGTGGCTGCAGCGCGAGGTCGTGGGGGTCAGACCGGCCCCGCATTATTTATTTATTTATTTTTTTGGTGACCTGGCTGCAGGTTCAGACCGGGTCAGGAAGTGGGTTGGGGGTGCTGCGGCGGTGAAGGCCGAGGTTCCGATGAGGAGGAGGAGGAGGAGGAGGGTGCTCCGGTCTCGTCAATCCCGGGGTCCCCGCGTCCGGCTGGCTTGACGGGAGCCGCCTGCCTCCAGTCCGGATCAGCCGGCTCCTCCACTGCATCTCACTGGAAACGGGAAAAGGAACATGCAAGACTAAATGATCCACACATCACTTTTAAGTTGTAAGGCTGAATTGAATATAAGTAATTTGATCTTTGAAAAAAAGGGGAAAAATCTGAAAAAACCCCCAGGCTGATGTCTTCCTGTTTGTCCAAGAGCAATAAAAAAAACAGCAAATCTTCATAATAGCAAATCAAAATATGGGAATGCGCGGCATTTTTTATTTATATATTTATTTATTTATTTTGCTTGACAAACGGTCGCAACTTAAATCCAATTTGACTTCCCGTGGCAGACTAACCGAGTGATTTACGAATCAGACCCAGAAGAACAAGAGGAGGAAAAAGCGGCGCCGGGACGCGGTGGATTTTTACCGGAGCACTTTATTGTTCGGCTTCTATTGTAAGCGGGCCAACTGCATGTCACCCGGGTACATCGGCAGTCCAGGCCTCGCTGCTCCGTCTCAACACAACAGCAGCCCCGGTTCCTGTGGCGACTCCGCCGAATGCGTAAAAAACAATCACCAGAACCGCACGGCACAATTTGGGGTTTATTTTTTTAAGTACGTTAACGCTTTTTCTCCCCCCTCCACCCTCCCCTCTTTGCTCTTTCTCTCCTAAACGAGGCGAAGCTGCGTGGAAGAGGGGGAGGAGGAGGCGCATCGATCCGGCTGAGCAGCACTGACCTTGGTGGACGGTGGTCCGGACTGCTGCGGAGGTGCTTCCACGGCGAGCCGAGCCAGCGCCGCCGCCGCCGCCGCGCACGATGGTAAACAAAAGCCGGGGGGGTTTCTTCTTCTACGCTGCCACATTTCGGCTCCCCCGGGCTGCTCAGTTCCCCCCTCGATTGTGGAAAGAGGCGCTGCGCCGGTTGAGAACTCGCGCGATGAAAGAAACCACGAACCCCCTTTTCTTCCTTTTGTAGACCCCCGGAGATGAGAGAGGAGGGAAAGGAGGTGGTGGTGGGGGGGAAAGAAACCCCCCTGTCCTCCTCTCGGCGCACACTCCGCGCTACGCCATTTTCGCTCCTGTACTACTACGAACCAGCAGAGGAGCGCGCCCATTGAGCGGGGGGGCTGTCGATCACACGCGTAGGTCCCGCCCCGGATGTGCGGGTTTGACAGTTATAAAAATAAGAAAAAGCAGCAGCAGTGACACAGGACGTCGCCGCGCGCGTGAACACGAGCTCCAACTGTTCATTTAGTGCGCGTGTATTCATAATAACAACAAAACGTAGTCAATTTAGTATCAAAAGAAGTCATTCATAAGAAATAAACATCCGTCTGAGGTCAATCACGACGCGCTGTTAGCTGAAGTGCTGTAATCACGAATCGCGTTTTTGATTTTTATTGACAAAAGCAAACAAAAAATAATTTGCTCAACTCATGGAAATAAATGAGTTGCTGCCCCGCAACTTGTGCGATCTCAACTCCTGAAAATACTTTTCATGCAAGCTCTTAATTTGAAAAGCTGAATGCAGCCTATGAGGAGTAGCTTAAAAAAAAAGCATAAAATCTACATTTGTTGGACGACTAAAAGTGTAAAATTCTTGGTATTGGAGTCTTTTATTAAATGACATCTATATATATGTTATAAGTTATGATACAGGACGAGAAATCGATCCCAATGAGTGACACCAAGCAAACATGGCACTTAACTTTATTCAAATCAAATTCATGAATCATTTTCATAATACAGAGACCCGACATCGTAGCGACGCGCGTTAAATCTGATTGATAGTCACGATTAATAAAGTGGTCAAGTTGTACTTCCTGCACTCAGCAGCTAGGGGAGCATCCTCATAATGATTTCACAAACTCGCGCTACAGCTCGAGGGGCCGGACGTCTGCGCTCCCCTCTCACGTTTACAGCTCTTTACAGAAAAAAAGAAAAAATATATATATATTAATGCATTCTGATCTGCTTTAGTATCTACAGCCGGTTACGCTGGGGAAAGACACCGAGGGACAAACGTGGAGACGCGCGTACGATCCGCTGAAGAAGAAGCGCAGCGCGTTGTGTTTGGGTTCAGCTGCTCCGTAATCTGCAAACTAACTGGCACACAGACACCTTTAGTGAGATCTTTTATTAATTCTCAATATAAGCGAGGGTTTGGGGGGGCGGGGTGTATGACCTAAGTTAAGTAAATTTAACAGTCGAGTACTGGTAACTCCAGCTGGGAACCTTTCCGAATTTGCTTCATATGCGTCTTTATCGACTGGGCGCGATTCAGACTAACTGGAATGAGCCTGGATTGTTTTGGAAAAGCGGGGCCTGCGTTTCCAGGGACTCTCCATCCTCGCCACACTCTCCGTCGACATACCAGTTTTTGGCGATAAAATAACCTTTTTCTTCTTTTCAAATGTTACAGTATAAAGATTCTAAATCCGGCTGTTTCGCGGATGGCCAAGACTCGCTTTGGTTAGAGGTCAGAGGGTCGAGGCGGGTCGTGACGGTCTGCCGGCGGCAGCTTGGTCGTCGACAGAGGTTCAGCCGGCCGTGGGAACGGTGGGAGGAGCCACACGACCGCGTTAGCGTTAAAAACACCGCCGGCTTTTGAAGGAGTCGCACATCTCAAGCGTTTGACTCTGAGCCGTTTGCGTCTTCATACGGACGCGGTACGTTAACTAACAAAAAAAAACAACTTAATTGTACCGTGCTGTAAAAAAAAAAAAAATCAGTCTTTATGTGAAAGCCGCAAAGCAAATGGCGCTAACTGACTCACTAAACGTCGCTAATAAATAAAAGAGCTTCCGTCGCTAGGAAAATAATATTAAAGTAACAATGCATAAAAACAAGCCAAGGCACGCAGCTTTTCCCTTTGTTTTGCGGAGCGGTGCGGAGGCAGAGGCTGGAGATGTGTGAGCGCGTCTACCTAACACTTGGTCTGAGTGTGTTCTGGAGGTGTGTGTGTGTGTGTGTGTGTGTTCGCGGTTTGAGGGGGTGGGGTAGGGGAGGGGCACGGGAGCCTGCACACGAGCTGGATGGGATCGGGTCCTGACGTCCAACGACACGGGGAGAGTTTACCGGACACGTGAAATGTCTTAGTGCAGGAAGCGGATGCTCATCTTCTGCTCCACGTCCACCTTCTCCAGGACCTGAGAAGAAAACAACAACAACAACAACAACAAGTTCAGCAGCTCCAGGGTTTTCTTTTTTCTTTTACCTCCCAAAGAAACGTATCCGCTACTGATCAAAAGCTCCGGAACAACTCCACGTTTGCGGTTTTTACCGCGCAGCACCTCGTGTACGCAATCGCTGCGTCTCTCGCCGCCGCTTTGAGCCGTCACACCTGCGGCTGAGAGTCTTTGAATCTCATGCGCAGATGCCGTTAAGCTGCCTTAAGCCGTTTGTCCTGTCAGCTGTTGCTTCAAAAAAAAAAAAAAAAAAAAAAAAAAAAACCCCCCCCCC
>CAAKHG010028570.1:7825-24845 GCA_901007715.1 Dactylopterus volitans
TCAGCCCCCCGCCCCCTCCATAAATTTACAACTGCAAAATCCTCATATAGTCAGAAAAGGTGGACAAAGGGCTGAATAACTATATCAGAATTTTCCATGTCATGGAGAGACCAGTTGAAGTCATAGAATATACTTGAATCTTTGACCCTTAAATGGATTTAAGTAAAAATAGCAAAATCAACTTGCAACTTGAACACTGAAAGTACTATTTGAGCTTAAGATTGGCACTGAAGTAATGTTAGAAAAATGTAGTAATGTATCAGTTTACAATTTCCACAGTTTTAGAGCTTTATTTATATGTTTATATTATATGCTTGATAAGCTTAAAAATGTCATGAAGAGTGTTTACATTGGAGGGAACATGAGGATTTAAGGGCAAAGGTAGAAAGCACAGCTCCTGCATTTTAAATGTGATGAAATTTAAAAAAAAAAAAGTATAAAGTACACACATCGCAAAGTAATCAAGTAAAGATTCTCAAAAAGAATACTTAAAAAAATAATTAAGTATTGCTCCTCAATTACTGTCCACCACTTTGATTATGTCCATATTGTACATTTTATAAACATCATGTCTATTTATTGTTGCAAGTGTTTAATGTTTTTTTGACTGTTAGGTATGAAGTCAAATGACCTGTTTTAATTTCATTTAATTTATTCATTTGTATTAATGGTAACTGTAATTCAAATGGGGCTCCACAGACAAGCTGTACTTTGGAAACCAATCTTGCTCTGTTAAGTCTAGTCAGGTCCAATGTGCTTATATTATCACAAATCACAAATAGTGAAGAGAAACATAAAAAACACAGATTTAAAATTTAAATATGCATTTCGGTTTTGCATTGAATGATTTGCAAACCAACCTGGGCATGGCATGCTACCCTCATCCTCAATTTGATATGTCAAATGTCAGCACTATTCAAATTGCTCATGCCGGATCAGGATCACTTTAGCTTTCAGCTTTCGTACACAAACGGCAGTGTTCAAAAATAAAGACAAAGTGAGGCCTCTTACTCGCTTTGCAGTCGCACCTCCGGAAGTGGGAAAATATTGTAGTTTAAGAAGAGCATGCCGGGAGATGTAGTTTTCATTAAACCGTGACTACAGAATTCGTGCTTACACGCTGTTTACATTTTGTATTTTCACGTCCATTTACTTAAGTTGGATATTCAGATTGGGTTTTCGTTTCTTCTTAAAATCTACTCTCATAACTTTCATTTTTTTAAAACTTGCTGAACTTAGAACTACATAGCGGACGCAAGGGTTTGTGGGGCTTGCAGGAAACGACCTATGGACAACTACAACTCCCAGAGCACACCGCTGCCTTGGCTTAATTTCACTGTTCATGGCGTCTGGTCGAAGGCTAAAAACAGGTCGCCTTCTGACAACCAGATAGGCAGGCGGTTCTCACGGTAGGTGACGCTCGTTTTCATCGCCTCCGACGAAAGTTTTTGAGAATGCCTTGCATTTCGCACAGATGTCCGAGGCGTGTGTCGCATGCGGGGTGTCGTTTCCGAGAATAAACCCACAACCGACACAACCTCCCACTGGTGTTACTGGTGACAACACTGTTAGCTAGATACAACAAGTTCAGCTTTGACCTTACATGACAGCGTGCTGCCGTGAATAAACAAAGGGGCCGTTTGTTCGTTAGCTGTAGCGTGCGGTTGTTTCTCCTCCTTTTTATTTTTTTTATTTTTTAAAAACAACTATCCCTCTTTAGGGTTTTTGTGTTGACAGTCCGAGAGTGACACTATGGAGGTGGCGAAAGTCGGCGTGGAAGACGAGATGCCTTTGACACAGCGCAGGTTTGAGGCTGCGGTCAAAGTGATTAAGAGTTTACCCCCGAATGGTAAGTGAACGCACCAGTGCAAGTGTCACCCCTCTCCCAGTGAAGCAGGCTCGGCGCGGGTGCGGGGTGGGGGGCGCCGGCATGGGCCGTGAACGCAACACTTGCAGGACCTATTTGAGTGCAGTGCAACAGCTTGGTCTGCGCAGGATCTCGTGCGATTTAAAAGGCCTAATCTACTTAAGTAACAGCGTGCAGAGCTCACCGGCACCCTGACGATAACACAAAACACTTTTTTTTTTTGAAAGTGTCCGGAATCTGTCACAGCGTTGCAACACAACGACAAACTGCGCCAAGCGACAAACATTTTGTGCACGTTTGACTCTCTTCTTCCTCTCAGGTCCCTTCCAGCCCTCCAATGACATGATGCTCAAGTTCTACAGCTACTACAAACAAGCCACCGTGGGCGCGTGCAACATACCGCGACCCGGCTTCTGGGACGCTGTCGGCAAAGCAAAATGGTAACCGCAAAAAGCAAACAAACACTCTTACGATTTGGATCTGAGCAGGGGAAATGTTCAGGTATTGTTTTGATAAACTGTGTATTCCTGCTCACGCAACTAAACCGAGGCGGGTTGAAACAGGATTGCATAACGTGCTGCTTTTTGTCCACCTGGTCCTTGTCAGTGACATGCAGTTCAGGGCCCCCCCTCCCCCTCCGCCCCCGGATTTTCACCGCGGCGGCTCAGTCTGCGCTTGCGTTAGTTGACCTCTGGACCCGGGTGTTTTCAGAGCTCCGCCACCGGTCGCGCTGCCTTCAGGCCCCGATCGAGCTAGCAGGCTGCAGGGAGCTGCAGCGGTTAAAATGTGACTTGGAATGTGACCTCTTACCCACAAGGCTGGACAGCTTCTTTTATGATTCAATCGTAGTTAAAAAAAAAAGGGGGTGGAGGGGAATTGTGTGAGCTTATCAGGAAATCATGGCCCAGTTTAAGAATAGCTGGTGAATGTTTAAGTTCCTCTCCGCCTTTGACCTGCAGCCGGCAGACGGCACATCCCACCTCAAACGCGCCGGCCTTATTGACAAAGTCAAAAACCCACACATAAGCAAACTCGATGATGCAATTTCATAACATGAGCTGGAGTTCTCCTTTTTTGTTTTTTTTGTTTTATTGTCTCGATGAAATGGCATGATCATGGAATTGTTCCGTGTGCCGCAAATATTCAGGGACGCGTGGAATTCGCTTGGGGAGATGCCGAAAGAAGAGGCAATGGCCGCCTATGTCGACGAAATGAAGCTGGTATGCTTTCTCCGTTTAAACTTCCCTTACGGAAGAAATCGCAGTTTTCCCGTTGGAATTGAACATTTCAAAGCTGATCGTGAATTTGCGCAAAAGCTCAACGCCATTGACTTTGGCTTTGCCGTGTTTTGTGTGTAGATTCTGGAGGGAATGCCCATGACGGACGAGGTGGAGGAGCTCCTGCGGGTCCTGGGCCCCTTCTACGAGATGGTCGATGAGAAGAAAAAGATCACTCAGATCTCAGACCTGAGCACAGGTGGGAAGGACCTGTCAACACAGGGGGGGAAAAAAAGCTCTTTCACCCGCCACTTCACGCGTGACGTCAAATATCGCGTGCCGAGCTTAACCGTCTCATAATTTGCCTCCTGTCATATGCTCAGCCCGTTTGACACAGTTTGCTAGGCAAATGGAAGGCAAGTAACGTCGCTGCGGGACGCGAGTAGCGTGCGCTTGTCTGGTGTTGTAGCCGAGACGCTTTTAGTGCCAGTTAGCGAGCCTGTGATGCATGCTAAGTAGCAGCATGTGGTTGAGTGCGCTTCGCAGACTGTGTTTAAAAGAAGTGGACGCTGTGTTGAAGTGAGGCTGGTGTTGATCATCCAGCAGGGGGCGACTCCACCGGTCGCAAAGGATTGTATGGGCCAACTTTTTTTTTTTTTAATTTATTACCTCCGTAAACATTTTATTAATGAGCCTTTAGTTTCAAGCTCTCTTCAACACGATGCTCATTCTGTTCCATTCAGAGTAAAATGCACGACAAAGCTGGGTGGGCCTCGGGGGCGTGGCTATGTTGTGACTGACAGACAACAAGATGTCTTTTGCTCTGGAAGCTCCGCCCTCTCCTCCACTGCCAAATGCCAAACTTGCGGCTTTAAAGCGGCCTACTTCTTTTATGCAGTCTGGCGCGTTTGCGTTTCCCGTCCACTTGTATTTATTTCAGGTGGGTCCAAGTGGTCACATGACCCTCCCCTTGCAGGCCGTAGCAGTCCGTGGAGAGTCGCCATAAACGGATGGTTGTAATCAGTAGAATAGTAAAGAGAATTATTAACCCCAGAGGAGCCTTCACTTTTAGTGTTATGAACTTGTTGTGAATCGCCTTTTGTGTTTCCTCTCGCAGGCTTCGGTACAATGCTGAACTCCATGACGTCAAAGAGTGTCGCAAAGAGCATCATCAGAACCATGGAGATGAACGGCACCCTGGACGCCCGGCCTGCCAGGCTCACATCCCAGGAGCGGAGGGAAGCATCCGAAGAGGAGGAGGAAGAAGAGGAAGATGAACAGGAAGAGGAGGAGGAGGAAGAGGAAGACGAGGAGGAAGAAGAAGAAGCAGCGATAAGGGAGGTCAGAAAGGGTAAGTAAGAACTGTGTTTTTCTGTTTCTTGTTATTTTCTTTGCTGGGGCTGAGCTCTCTGATCTTCCTGCGCTGCATCTGTATTGCAGACAAGAAATCGGCAGCTTCTCAGCCAAAGAAGAAAAGTTCAGCCAGGAGACACAAAGCGCACCTGCCAAACGGCAAAGTGGCCAACGGGGTCTCCCATCTGACCAATGGCAGCCACCCGAAGGTCGCCACGGGCACCGACGGCCCCCCGCAGGGTCCGGCCGGCGAGCCTCTGCTCAACGGTCACCACGCAGGTGAGGAACGCCGCGGCGGTCAGTTACAGGCGATGCGGGAAGCCGCCCGCGCGTCTGCGGATCGCGTGGTCGGACATCCTGCTGGACTTCGTAAATAAATGCTTCTCCTCCGCATCAGTCTGTTTATTACGATGTAGGTTACACCACAGTTCAATGCCAGATCTCAGCTTTTATTGCTCCTTTTTTTTATTTTTTATTTTGCCCCCTGAACGCACCTCAGATCCCAGTGTGGACGTGGTCGCGCCCACTCAGCTCGCCAGTGACTCAGACAGCGAAGTCTATTGTGACTCTGTGGACCAGTTTGGCCAAGAAGAGGCAAGTAACAACTCAAAACCGCCTTGGGGGAAGAAAAAAAAAAAGAAGAAGGATTATGTATCCCAGAGCGGTGCTAACCTTGATTTATTTTAACTCCTTAAAAGAGCTTAGAGCACAGCCGCTCTGCGGACGACCTGGAAGAGGACGAGAGCCTCGTGCTGCCACCTCCGGAGCACGAGGATGTCGAAGGCCCACCGCAGGCGATCAGGTGTGGAGGAGAGGACGGGGACAGCGGCGGTCCAGCGCCGCAGAGACAGAAGCCGAACGTGGCCGTGCCGGACGGCTCCGTGGTCCGAGGCGGCAGAGGTAACCTACTGACCCCCTCCCTACTGTAGAAGCCAAACTCGCGGTTCGGTCAAATGTGAGTTTCCACCACGCGGTGACTCATAAATGTGTTCTTGTGACTTGTCTTTTTCAGGCTCGGGGTCCTCCAACCGCGGCCCCGGGGCTCCAGTGCCCGTGCACGGCGGCGGTGGCGGGGACGGGGGCCATTGGGGCGGAGCGGCAACATCGGCGGGCAGCCTGAACGAGCAGATCGTGGTGGCGCTGGCCAGGCTGCAGGAGGACATGCAGAGCGTTCTGGAGAGGCTTCACACCCTGGAGGCGCTCACAGCCACCCAGGTCAGACTCGCCCGTCCGGACGCTTCCCGCCATCGGTGTCCAGATGAGGCGTTCAAGGACTGTAGTACTTTGACACCGCAAACAACCGCTTTAGATCAGATTGGCCGTTTTATTTTTTTCTCCCTTTTTGCAAACGTTGGTGGTCTTTTCTGTCGTTGAATGGTCTCTGCAGGCGAGATCAGTGGCCGTGTCTCCTGCCTATGCGTCAGCGGCGGGAAATAAGAAGAGTCAGGTGAGTCGATCGCACTTTGGTTTCCGTTCGCCGTTTGATTTTTTTGAGGAAAAACACGTTCCGTTAAATCACATTCTTAATGGAGCCCGTGACGACAAACCAGAATGACATGTATTTTTAATTTTTATCTTCCAGAAACCTTCCTGGTGGCCTTTTGACATCTCCCCAGCCAGTTTGGCCTTTGCTGTCATTTGGCCGTTTGTGGTGCAGTGGCTTATCCGCTTGTACCTGCAGCGGAGGAGACGGTACTGACACTTTGGACTTTGTGCAATTCTTAGAAAAATGTTGTTGTTTTTTTTAATATTTGAATTTTTTATGTGGAACAAAAGTGGTGGAAAATGTACAGTAATAATAAGTCTCAATTACAAAGTGTTTCCATTGTCACATGAAAAGCCCAAAATACTTT
This sequence comes from Dactylopterus volitans, assembly GCA_901007715.1. Classification (NCBI taxonomy): domain Eukaryota; kingdom Metazoa; phylum Chordata; class Actinopteri; order Syngnathiformes; family Dactylopteridae; genus Dactylopterus; species Dactylopterus volitans. Next base: position 14,116 of record CAAKHG010028570.1, read on the forward strand.
AAGTTTTTACATAATAATATATAATCAAAAATGATATATTAATTGTAAAAAAAAAAAAAAGATAAATTCATGGAAAAAATTAGGGATATTTCTGTGTATTAAGGTAGATTTTAAAACTCAAATTATATGAATTTACGTAAATAAAATACAAAAAAACAATTAAACTTATGTTAATATATATTACATAAAATCAGAGGAATTAGAGGAACATCCATTTTTTTTAATGCATTTCATGTCCTCTTTGCAGGCGGATCAACTGAAAGCGGCGGCTCGCAGACGGACAGACGCCCCTGGGCGCGAGGACGAGTCGGTGGTTGGGTCTCTAACGGCTGTAACCCCCCCCGCTCCCCCTCACCCCACCCCCGCTTAGACCCACAGCCCAGTGATTTGCTTTTGCACTATGAAGGAGGCGCCCGGAGCGGTGAGCGGGATTTGGTCAGGGCGTGGCGGCACCGCGGGAGCCAGATCAAATATGAATGTATGGGCTGACAAAACCGCTTTCAGAGGCGACGCCGTCGCACCGGAGTAACGTTTGGGGTTTTTGTTTTTTTTTTCTTTTTGTCCACTGTAAGAAACGGAGGCGCGTTTTGTAGCCCAGCTGCACTCGATTCTCGTCGATTTCCACTTTAACCGAAGGCTTTGTTGCACAAAAATCGGGCCTCCCCTGCCATTCGGCGCGTAACCCCCCACCTCCCCTCCCATTAGCTGCCCAGGCGTTTGCTGCTAAAACCCAATGTTGTAATAAGCGTAGTTTTAGACGGGAGGATTGAATGTAACGAGATATATACTGTGTAAGATTCTTTTTAATTCTGAAGATAACTTTAATATTTATTGCTCTTAGCGAGAATAACAGTGAACATCCCGGCCGGCTGGATTTCAGCTGCACGCGGTTCCATGTTTTTGTGTTGTTGTTTTTGGTTTTTTTTGCGTGACCACTTGACGTGTATGAAAGGCAAGACGAGTCCCCCCCCCCACCGCGTCTCCTGCTGCGTGTCAGTCCGGGCTTCGCGTCAGCGGATTTTTGTTTTTTTCGCGAATAGAAGAAGTGCCTCAGCATCATAAGGTACATTCATAGGCGGCATTGCGCTTTCCTCGTTCACACACTGTAGCACACCTGGACCAAATGACACATGAATCAGGCCGCATAGCGAGGTATGAAGTGGTGAGAATCCTAACTGCGTTCGGCTATCAGATAATGCATAACACTTGTCTCTGTATGCGTTAATTATGTGTCTGCGGGTTTTTTTTCTTTTTCTATGTTGTATAATTCAAACGTGATATGTGTGTAAGGATGTATCGTGCAAAGGTTCATCTGAGCGCCGAGTGATCATGAGCCGCGCGCACAGATGCCAGGTCCATGCAAATTGTGTAAAATAGCTGTACAGCTCGGATGATGACATGCAATATTTTAATTGCATTCCCGCGTGTTTTAATATAGAATTCTCGTATTTACAACGGTTTGCAGCTGCAATAATACAGACCTTTCCAGAGCCATTTATGTTTTAATAAGAATAAAATAGTTTACCTTTCTACTGAAATGTATAAAGGCTTTCTCATCCTCTGCTTGTGGATAGAGTGCATGTGATGATGACTAAGTTTCAAAATAAAATTTTAAGAAAGCGCATTGATTGGTCTCGACATTGTTAGGGACTCGAGGAGCGAAACATAATAAAACATGAACACAGCGTGTCGAAGTGTTTATAAACTTTAATGTCTCTAGTGCTGCAGTGTCCCGCCGCGACCACAAGCTGGCAGTAAACGTTCATAATTCTCAATGTTCTATGCCGCCGTCTGCGTTTGGAATCGGCCCTCCGCTGCCCTCTGGTGGTCAATGTGGGCAACTGCGCTACATTTTGTGTAAAAAAAAAAAAAAGCGTAGACGTGAAAGCAAAGCACTTCCGGTCGATGCTAAATAATAGATGTTAACGCCTGCGCGGGCTCTTTACATCGTACGTTGCGCTATAAGTCAAAACGCTTAAATTTACAACCCACAGCGAAGAAGAAAACTGGCCAGTGAACCCCACAGAGCCAATGCTAGCCTCAAAGCTAACACGCCACGGATGCCGGGGAACTAATATTTATTTCCGGTACGGATTTTCAAAATACACGGACGAACAGGATTGATTTCCTCAGCTCCTCTGACTGGGAAGGTGGGGCTTATTTTATCCTGTAAAAACCCTGGCGCCGCTATTCAAGTAAAGTCTGACTCGTAAATCTAACTGTTAATCTGTCAAACTGGAAAGTACAACCTTTATATCGATTTGATAATCATGTCGAGGTAATTGGGTCGCTAATAACAGTGTACAGTTGATTCTCAGTCAAACCTGATGATGATTTTCGGTGGTGCGTCATGAACAGAAAAGTAATGTCACAGATTTTATTCGCACTTTGCTTTTTTCAAAGGATAAACAAGATAAAATTTCCCAAGAGGCCTTGTGAACTTATCTTAAAAAAACAGACAAACACAAACAGAAACAAAAACAACAGTGTTGAAAATGGAGGGAAAATCACATCAAAATCAAAGAGAAATTGCCATAAAAGCAGCAGAGCGCAATCACAGAGCACCCACTCCTCTCTTAAAACAGCGCTTCATATTAACAAGATTCACACATTAAAACAGTATAGATGAATATATATATATATATTAGTTTGTTTTCTTTAGCAGCATCGTCCCCTTGAGGACAAATGTCATAAATCACGCCCACACAGTCAACCTACAGCAGGGGAACGGGGCAGTGAGGATCAGTGCAGCAGAGTGTTGGCATGGATAGTTAACGTTGGGCAGGAAGGGCCACGTTTAAAAAAAACAAAAACTAACCAATTTTAGTCATAAACAGCGGAGAGGCAACAGTAGTGTTTTGCTGATAAAATAACCACATGTAAGAGAAATAAACAACAGGAAATAATAACACTAAGGCTTAAAAGAAATGTCCTACATTGAACTCTCTACTAACTGAGAAGTCAATGGTGACTCAGCTACTTTCTAGCTCGTGTGACGTGTGGCTGCACGTAAATAAAAATTTTAGAATATAACAGCTTTGTAGAGTTTAGTACAGCATGAATTACAGTTCTGGTTCTAACTGGTTTTCCTCACAAGTGCTTTGTGAGTTCCGGAAACCTCCTCCCTTGTCGCTTCCTCATCAACGCCCCCCCCCCGGGCGTCGCTACAGGCTGCAGCCAGACACGGCGATGTGCTGGGCGTTGTTTCTTGCCTCAAAGTACGAGGTGTCGGTCTCGTCCTCCGGCTGCGGAATGAAAGGCATCGGCTGGTTCTGCAGATTGTCCCAGTCCAGGCCCTCAAACAGGGGGTGGTCCTTCAGCTCTGGTGACGAGAACGATTACAGTTAATTCCGACAATTCCTGCATTAGAATTAACCTGAGTTAGGCGCAGAAAAGAAAAGAAAAAAAGTCTAAAAGCTGGAAAAAGTGAATGAAGACGCATAACAACTGAATTATGACGAGGTCTTTGCAGTCAGCGGTTCTCAGCCCAGATAAACACCTCAAATCAACACTGCAGAGAAATATTAGACGTCTTTGTCCACCAGCATCGTCAAGTCGCTAAACGGGGGGATCAACTTTTGGAAGCTCGTTTCTCGGTTAAAATCAAAGCAGCTGTCGGGGCTGCTCATGGTCGCCGGTCGCCTCTCAGACACACCTCATGCTGGCGTTTGCTTTCATTTGTCAGCCATCAGGTGCGCTGAATCAAAAACTTTATTATTGACATTTTGGACCTTAATCGGGTAAAATTCACAGGTTTCGTAAAGGTCAGATGATCACAGAAATGCTTAGAAATGGTAAAAGCGTCCCTCACCTTTGAGACCGGCCCGCTTCGCCTTGTCCATGGTCAGGAGTATTTCAATGGTGTTCCTCGAGTTGTCAGAGAGCTCCTCCTCCCCCTCGGGCCACGGGATGTCTGGCGCCATCCATGGCGAGGAAGCAAAAAGCTGCGGTCAGTATCATTTACCAGGTTTTTCCCTCAAACCAGGAGTGGCGCGTTCTGAGTGCGAGAGCGGGGAGAGCGAGCGCACCTCTGTTGAGAATGTTCTGGAAGACCAGCTGAGGCGTCTCGTCGTTGAAAGGCGGCACGCCGGTGAGGAACTCGAAGAGGCACACGCCGAGTGCCCACCAGTCCACCATGCAGTCTGGGGTGCAGAGGAAAAAGTCACGCAGAGCTCATCGTCATCATCATCATCATTATCGCTGCCAGCTCATTGATTCCAGTTAGCGAGTGCACTAATAGTACTGCGGTGGCAGAAGCGGGGATTAATACACAGGAAGAATCATTGAAATGGAACATTTCAGGACTGATGACGATGATTAGGGAAGCACCTCAGGGTGCTTTTGATTGGATGACCTCCTGAGCGTGTCTTAAAGAGAAAACGCTTGGATCACAAACAGTCGACCACCTGTAACCTTGATATCTGTGTCCAGTGTTGTAGAATTTCAGTGATCATAACCAGCGAGCTCACACAACTCGGTTAATACACACATGGTTGATTAATTCACATAGTAGCAGTCACACTCCCCTCCAAAAAAAAAAAAGAAAAAAAAAAAAGACATTTTACAGCTCACAGGAAATACTGCTCTTGGCCCATTAAAAAGTGACATAATAACGAGCAGATGACATTTGCTGTCAGTTGCTAAATGCCAAAAAACAAAGTCGGCACCACAGGATGTCGACTACGTGCCAAGATCAGCAGATATTAAAAGCGGCAAAATCCCTTTTTTTTCCTGTTAAAAGCTTCTGAGCCTCAACAAATATTGCCCCCTGACAGCGTTAGCAGATCTAAAAAGACCCATTCGGAACCACACGCTCCCACAGCCGTTCCCCCTTCCCTTAGATGGCCCACAGTTTGCTCACCAGTTCATTCAGGGGGTATAAATAGTCACAGTGAGGATAGAGAAACGGGGGCAGCGGGGATCAGCTCGTTCATTCTAGCGCGTTAGCAGCCCGGGTAATCATGCAAGCTCGCCTGCAAACGCAGCAGCATCAGTGTGAACTTACCGCTCTGAGCACTTCCTGAAACTCAAAGAGAATCTCGGTCACAAGGGCTACAACGGCAAGCGACCCGCGGAAGCGTCCTCATGAACCGAGAGAGGACCTTTACGCCCGCGCCGGCGTCCCTCGCTTACCGTGCGGTTTTCCTAAAAGCAGCTCCGGAGCCAAGTAGTCAGGGGTTCCCAGAATGGGCACGCCCTCGACGGGCAGCGCCCCCCGTCGCACGCTCTTCGGGGTCCTGAAAGGGGTTTGAGAGGTGGACATAGGCTGGGGTGTCTGATGGGAGGAGGAGACGGGTGGTTAACGCGGGGGGGGAATGGCATGTTGTGCCGACAGCAGCAAATTTGAAAAGGTGGCTGCCAGCAACCTCAAGGTTCTTTGAGCAATTAATGTTATAAAACGGCAGAAATTCTGATCTGATCAGAGACCCACCTGGCAGACGGAACCATTGGACTTGGTTCTCCTCTGCACCGGCGTGGCGGTGGCGGACGCGCTGTGGTGGGAGGCCGGCGTGGACACGTCCATGGCCTCCACGGACCCGACGCTGAGCCGCGACACCCCGGACATGTTGGAGTGGTTGATGGAGCTGCAGTAGCTGCGGAACGCCACCACGTTCCTCGGCTTGAGGAACGAGGGAGACTGCGCGGCGCCGCAGGCCAGGTCGGGGGGCCGGTTGTCAAAAGAGGATTCACCGCTCGGATCAAAATGGCAGAGCTTTGGTGTTTCAGTGGAAATGACTGGGAGAGCCCGTGGCGCTGGCTCCGTCACGGATGAGCTCTCGTCCTCAGACGAGAAGCCGCTGATGTCGAGGGATGCGGCCCTGGGGGAGGTTTCGTGCATGGAGCCGTCGGAGTCGAGGCTCAGGCTCCTGCAGACGTCACCGCCCCGGGCCAGCGGGGATGTGAACCTTGAGCGCGGCAGCTCTTTGGCTCCGTCCTCAAAAACTTCCTCCGCTTGCTCCTCCAGCTCAGAGAAGAGTATCTTAGCCACCGCAACGGGACTGGAGCGCGTTGGGATCTGGTCTCGATCTGGCCAAATCCCCTCGTTCGTGGACATGAACTCGTCTATTTGAAAGGTGGAGAATGTTCCGGTCAGGCCGGTGTGGAGCCCTGCAGCCTCCTCTGGAACCTCGAAGCATCTTTTATAGTATGCAGAGGTCTTCTTGGCTCGGGTCCCCAGTGACTCTGGACTTACTTGTACATCTGAAAACGTTCTTTTCACAGATGTGGGGATGGCAATGTGGTGGTCTTCTCTCACCGAAAGACAAAAACCATCTGGAGCCGTGGGAGCAGAATCCAGTTTGTTGGTTGGGGTACTCTTTCCTGCAAGATGGTCCGGATTTGAAGTTTTCGACTGGCTGCCGTCGGCTGCAGCAGAGAACTCAAATCTGTCCAGAGCTCTGGGTCCGCAGTCCAGTTCGGAATGTCCTCTGCCCCTCCGCTCAGTAATATTTTCATTTTCTTTCTGAAGAAGAAAAGGAAATAGAAAAGCATGTTGTCAGAAAGACATGGTCTGAGCCAGAAGATTACACAAAAATAATCATTAATTATGGTTTGGACCAAACTAACAATCGGATTTCAGGTAAATGCCCCAAATCCTCACTTGCACAAAGTCCTTCACACCTTAAGTGTGGCTAGTTCATGAATACTCCATCAATTAAAACTAATTTAATTTTAATTTTATGTATTTTTTCTCTACATTAAAAATAAATTGTTTATGTCTTCTCCTTCTTCCTCTGTCCCCGCCATTTTTTTTTGTTATCATTATTTATTCATTATATTTGTCATCAATAAGTCAAGTATGCAACACATATACATCTTCCTATACGATACATTGCTGCATACACCTTATTGCAATCAAATCCTCTGATGCACTTTATAAAAGGTGTAATGAACGAGATGTTTGACAAATAATTTGTTGATTGTTGATAATATTAAAGAGATACATAGAGGAAATAGCGATATGTTAAAAAAATATATCACTGCAAACTATCTTAGTCACTTTCCTTTGCACAAAGAAACTTGCAAGTATCTGCTGTATTAATGCAGTCTTATCAAATCCATTATTCAATTAGTCCTACTAAAGAAAGTCAAGAGAGTTTAGCACAAGAGTTTAGTTTAGAAGTCGAGCTGAAGTCCGACCAGCAGTCGAATCTAAACCACGGCTTAAGTCTGTCTTTGCGAAACCTTCCCCAGGACATCGCTGACACATACTCCGATCCACATTCCTGGTGATACGTAGCTCGCCCCGAGCGACTCACCTCCTCACACTCCCACAGCGGACTGATGCCTCCTTCGGTGTCCGTTGTGCTGCCCGCGCTCATCGTCTCAAACCTCTTCCTGGTTTTCAGCAGCGTGGGAGTCAGGTTTTTGGCCAAGTTATGGGGACCGAACACACTGTTGTTGGGTCCTGCTGAGGCAAAAACAGATACAGCAGAACATTTGTTTGACAAATAGTTCAAACGTCAACATGTCAGTGGGAGGGCTGTGCTGCGCTCCAGTCCGAACCAGTGATCCCGCGCGGTTGGTGGAGGCATTAGCCAGAACAACGGCGCTTGGAGATCCACCATCGCATACCTTTTTTCCAAGGGTACTGAGCCGGAGAGAACAGTTGATCTTTTTTCCTCGCCAAGGGAGAACCGAGAGAATGATTCTTCTGTTTAACTTTGCCACAGGACACTGGGCTGGACACAACAGATGCGCTACAGTGACGTTTGCCCTCCCCTACAGGCGTGTTCTGTTTTTTTGATTGAAAAGAGAGAGAAAACAGGCCGCGCTTTAAGAGTGTAAATTAAACATATTTTCCCCGAAAAACGAAGAAAAGCGCACTCACAAATCCAATGGAGCTGATTAGGGAGAGGACTTGACCCGGCGTGCGGAAGTAATCTTTTTGGGGTTTTGCCAAAGATGGGGTCGTAAGAATATCCATAAGACTCAGCTCTGATAAAGATAAGAGAAATAAAAATAAAAAAAATAGTGTTACAACCATTAATAGTGATTATGATCCCACTTGATTCATATGAGAAGCTGTTGGGACTCACCTCTATCAAGCTTGACCTTGGAAAGGCCAAAGTCTGTCAATTTAATGTGACCTTCGTTGGATATGAGCATGTTGTCTGGCTTCAAGTCCCTGAAAAGTTAGAGCTCAGGTAAGTTTCACAGGTTCTGTCAAAGGGACCTGGATTGTCTTGAAATATAAAGCTGAAAAATGTCTTTTCACTTCATATCTGCATTGTGATCGTGTCATTGAGAATATCCCAGGCCACGGGATATCTTGCGATTGTTTCCTCTAAGTAAGTATAAATGCTGAGAACATTCACATTTTATGTTATTAAAGTTGTTTATTATCCTTCTTCTGTGAGTGTTTTTTATGTTTTGTCCGCTAACTGCTTCAGCATACTTCATGTTAAATAAGCCGCCCAGCTATCGCAATGTTCAGCTTTTCTTTTCTTTTTTTCAGGATATTAAGCATAATTTCAAACATTTTAATAACTTTTAAACTTTTCTGTTCTAAGCCTTTCCAAAAAAAAGGCATTTAAATGAATTTCTTTCTTTTCTGCATTGCGTCTGCTTGTCTGTTTGTTTGCACTGAATGCGTTTTCACAAATACTCTTTGTGCAGGAGTCTTTCTTCAAGCAGATACCTGGACATCAATGAGATTATCTGATTAACTGGATCCAGTTAAGACTGCTTTTAATGCATTTACAGAACTATAAACAAATTTATCATGAAGTACCTGTGGATTATACCATGACGGTGGAGATAGTCTAAAGCCAGGGCAACCTCTGAGATATATTTGACAGCCATGTCCTGGTCAAAATATCCATAAATGTGAAGAAGGGATTTCACATCTCCACCAATGAGGTATTCCATCACCTGTAAGCAACACGGAAATGAAGATTCAACCACAGCTATACAAATAACTGAGCAAAATGGTCATTGCAGATGTGCTTTACGAGTATTTTGTTTTGACATTCTTGTTACCAGATAGATCTTGGTGACTGTCTGAAGGGAGTAAAACAGGTGCACGACGAAGGGACTTTTGCTCAAAGCCAGTGCATCTCTCTCTGCTTTCATTTGCCCCATCATATTTTTATCAACTATGTCTGCTTTCTTCATAACCTGGAGAGGCAGAAAAAAAGAAATGTTTTCACAGTGGCTACAATTTTAGGTCATTTTCCTACCGTGACAGTCCAAATCGACTCACCTTGATGGCGTATAATCGGGGGTTGCATTTCTTGCGGGCAAGGTAGACCTTGCCAAACGCACCGCGGCTGATGGGCTTCAAAACGATGAAATCCTCGACAGAAGGCGGTTTAGGAGTATGATGTAATTTATCATTTGGACCGGCTTTGTGCTTTTCTTCTGCGTCCATCTTCTCATTAGGATGTTCAAATGACGGCTGCGCGTGTGTGTGTGCGTGTAAAAGCCAGTTCCCCCAAGGTAAACACTTGCATGTCAACTGTCTCAGGTTTGTTTTGAAATTTTGAATTTCACTGCGCTCAACGGGGTCCTGTTAAGCGCCTAGTAGTACAAGTAACTGCCTGTGCATAAAAACGAACCCAATGCCCATAATGAGGGTGATGCTTGAGATTCATTTGTCATATACAACTCATACTTGACATCATTCGATGTAGGCGTTTCTCATAGGCTACTTTAAACTATAACACTTTGTACTCGTACTCGTACTAACTTTGATTTTTTTTTAAGCAGCAGCGAACAGGCACCGGAGGAACAGCTAAAAATATTTGCCTATTACTTAAGCGAAACGCATAAACGGCACGAAATGTATTTTTAGGCTAATTAATCTATAGCATCTTATTGTTAAAAATTACGAGACACAATGGTAAACATACATTCGGATGTTTATTCAAAATACAGATTTTAAGCATTTCGTATACCTATGTCAGTGGGAAAAAAAACAAATATGCCATCAAAATAATACACAGTGAGTAGTGTATTCTATTTTTCATAAAACAGGATAGTTTCATTACCTTTTTGGTTTTTTTAAAATAATTTATATGAACCGTTGCCTGTTTTATGAAGACACCGCACCCGGAAGTAATTACTTATTGCGTAATTTTGTAGTCCATTTGACCTCGGATGCCGGAGAATCCATTTGGTGTTGTTAGCTAAGCTGCCGAAAGTTGTGTAACGAGGAAAACAAAAGGACACCACACCGGACGGACACGTTCACTCGTGTTATTAAGAGGGTCTGTCCTCATACATCCACCCTCCAAAATTCCAATTTCCATTTGGCAAACATGTTTTCTCTAACGACGTCTTTTCAACCGCAGCAGGTAAGCCGACTCGAGCTTTCCGAGCAAGCTAGCTTTCGCGTGCTGTTTTACAGGTTATGATTTTTTTTCCCGCATCGAAATTATTGTCGTTGGTTGGGAGTAATGGATGTTATAGATGCAACAATAAGCTGCTCATGGCTGCTGTTGTGTTTGTCAGTCATAACAGATATAGAACAGCCGTCAATGACAGCGGCGGGGTAGCTAATGTTAGCATGACTTGTTAGCTCCGTAATCAGCCCATGCTTACGTCACGTTGCCCTCTATTTTAACTAGAGTGACCCGGCTGGCATGAGTACGTGCGGTTTCGGTCGTGAGTTCGTTCATCATATGATATGTCCGGGAAAATTACGGCCTCAAGTCAACCGAATGGCACTAACTTAATCTCCAAAGAGATGTGGTTACATAACACTCACTCATCTGACGTATGTGTGC
>CAAKHG010028570.1:24865-66692 GCA_901007715.1 Dactylopterus volitans
TGTCTGCTGGAGAGACGCGTGGAGTTGAATAACACTGACATAACAGTGCCACTACACGCTCCGGCAGATTCGCCTTAAATCCAGATAAATGGGGAAGAAAGTCTTCTAAATGAGAGGATTGTGTTCAGAGTAGAAACAACACTACACTGCATATTTCAAGATTTAAGGGTCCTTCTTCACCCACTGTCTGATGCCCCCTGTCAGATGATATTGCCCCTCAGCCAACTCCTCAATGGCCTCCACTCTCTGAAGAACATCGCCACAGCTTCAGTCCAGACCCTGCACCAAGACTTCCCCTCAGAGCACAGTTCGCTTCTAAAAGAGGTGAGACGGGACGCTCTGATACCCACGAGGCTTAAGTGGTTAATTAAGGATACGGTAAAGTGGTTCTAATTAGCATTTATCAGCATACCTGTCTATCTAATTGTGGATCTGTATGTACCAAACAAGCTAACGTACAGTATCTTTAGCTACTATCCTATTAACACTTTTTTTCCAAGTGTGATTGAACATCCGATACCTTAAGCAGGACAAGTGCATAGTGAATTAGTTTTGCTCGTTTGTTTTTTTTCAGAATGTTTTCCTGCATAAACTGAACTAGATCATACGTGATTACATGGTGTTTACTAAATTTCTTCAGAAGGTTTTCCTGTGTAAACCTGATGACACAACTAGTTCTATTAGTCACTGATTACCAAAAAAAAAATGAAATGATTCTCTACATTTCTTGAGAAACTTTGAGTCTTTAACTGTAGTGTTTTTCTGCAAATTCAATTTTTATCTTTTTAATGATATTAATTTATGTCCATCCCAGAGTACCAGCAGGTCTGCACGGTCTGCTCAGAACTACGTTTGACTCATTGTGGGCTTGATGATTTGAGCTATCTGCTGTTGCTGTCTTCTCCGTATAGCCCAGCGTGAGTCTTCGGGAATTCGGCCTGTCTGAGATCAGGGTGAATCAGCTGGATGAGCTGGTGAGCAGGTTACTGCCAACACTCGGACCAGAAGAACCGCTTGACGCTCCTTCAGTATGGAGGACGAGTCATGTTTCCTCAGACAGCTTTTTTCACAACAAGCATGGTGAGAAGAATGACACATTGTGAAAAGTTTTTGCTAAAGATGAAATCCAACGCTTCTGTTTTTACCTTGATCCATTTTGATAGTAAGAAAACATGATTTCACATATGTGTTCCATCTATCGTCGGGGGCAAATATGGATATTTTCATTTGTGTCTTTTGTCTCACAGGGTTTTCACAAAGAAGGTTGGGAGTTTTTGGCTCACCAATATTCCATAGACAATATCACAGCCCTCTAAAACAAGTTTGCTCGGAGCTTCAGTTCTCATCTGGTACGAAACCTGACTTTGAAAGTCTGACTTTGTATGAAAGGGCTGGTTTATGTATAATCTCTGTGTGTGTTTTTGCCTTAAGTATGGGTCCAGAGTCGCGGTTTCAAGACACTTCGATCGAAGACCAGGCGAATGGAGTCGGGTTATGATGGTCCGGTGGAATCTGAGGCCTACACACCAGCTTTCATGAAGGTCACTACCCCGTTGCTCATTTCCAACAGTTACAAAAAACCCTAATTAAAACATTTATGTTTAGGCACTGATCCGTCAAGCTTAACTCATAGCCAGTGTACAAATGTGTCAAAATGGACGTTTGCCCCGTCACGAACAGTTTTATTTACACTGAAGGTCAGTGTACAATTTGACCCACTTCTGCTGCACACATGACGTGACCTGTTGCCGGGATCCGGTGTTTCTCACATGAGTCATTGAGCCAAAGCAGTGAAAAGGTTAAAACAACAAAAAAGCTAGAAGTTTCACTTCTTGAGAATTCCTAATTTTCTCTTCCTCACCTCTACAGGGCTTGCTGACAAGGGAAAAGGGACCAGAGCCTCAGTCATTGGACCAACTGATGAAACATAAGAAACTTCCAGAAAACCAGCAGGAGGCTTTCAAGACAGGATTCGCTGAGGGGTTCATGAGATCCCAGGCCATCATCCACAGAGGACATGGTGTGTGGCTCCCTCGGCCAACCGGAACTCCAGTCCGAAGTGGTGGAGTCACTGGCGTTCAGTGAAATGTTTGCTGCATGGAACTTTACAGACCGTTTGACAGAAAGCATCACTGACGAACCTTCATCTCTGCTCCGTTTTTGACAGAGTCATTCAGGAAGGTCAGGCTGATCCTGTTGGTGACTGTACTTCTCATTATTTACGGCCTGACAAGAAGCTCGTATCTCTCGGGTAAAGGTCCCTTTTCTGATGCTGGTTTGTTTCAGTTTTCTCTCTTTCCTATACTGGCAATTAAACTCACAGAACTACATGCACAATGCAAAGAGAATTAAGAAGAATTAATTGAGTATTATGTTCGTCCTTTGCCATCTGCACCATTACGGTTTTAAACTTGCAGTATAGTTTCTAGACTGTGCATGCAGAGTTTGAAGAATTGGTCTGCTGCTTGGTGCTGCAGAGCATCAGTGGGCATTTACGTTGATCCTGCTTTTTATATGTGCTGTGCTGTAAGCCTGTAATCAAGCACAAAACGAGCAGCAGTGGTTGATTACGTGAGCTTTTTCCAGTGTTGCCGTGCTGAGCGTTTGTGTTGTGTTGGATCCCACAGTGAGGTTCCGCACCACATCCGGCTTTGACTCGGCGGTCGACCCCATCCAACTCAAGAATGTGACATTTGAACACGTCAAAGGAGTGGAGGAGGCCAAAAATGAGTTGCAAGACGTTGTCGAATTTCTCAAAAACCCCCAGAAGTTCACTGTGCTGGGTGGAAAGCTGCCTAAAGGTGAGATCATCTCCCTTGTCAGTTTGTTGCACTTTTCTGTTTTTACTCGTAATCGACTAGCTTAATGCGTGACTGTGATCCTCTCAGGAATCCTCCTTGTCGGGCCACCAGGCACTGGAAAGACTCTGTTAGCACGAGCCGTTGCCGGGGAGGCTGACGTGCCCTTCTACTACGCCTCTGGATCGGAGTTTGACGAGATGTTTGTGGGTGTCGGCGCGAGCCGCATCAGAAACCTTTTCAGTAAGTTTGGACGTGAGATTCATCTCCAAGTGTTTACTTTCTTATTGCGTCAGAGTGTAAACGGCACAGATTGTGTCCGCGCCATGACACGCTCGTTTGTCTGGTTTGCAGAGGAGGCAAAAGCTAACGCCCCCTGCGTCATCTTCATCGATGAGCTGGACAGTGTTGGTGGGAAGAGGATTGAGTCTCCTATGCATCCGTACTCGAGGCAAACCATCAACCAGCTGTTGGCTGAAATGGACGGGTCAGTTTCCTGGAATTGCCACTTGAAATTACTTTATTGTTTAAGAAAGAGAATGAGTCAGAAATATTACTGTCCACGGCCATCATTTCTCCCTCATAATGTTTGGATATCTTACAGGTTTAAACCAAATGAGGGCGTCATCATCATCGGTGCTACAAACTTTGCTGAGGCTTTGGATAAGTATGTTTATATCTTATATAAACTCTTCATTAGAATTTCATCTTGATTTGGAAAAAAAAAAAAAACTTTCTCAGTAACAAGGTTTAGGAAAGATATCAGCACTGTCATACACTACGTAGCTATTAAGGAGGTTATAGACACAAAAAAGTTGGTCTGTTCGGTGCCACTTGGAGCTCCACATGTCCAAAATGCCAATTGTCAAACTTGCTTGAGAAACATTCATAACTGATTTTAACTAAAACATCTTAGACAAGTCAACAATTAGACCAGATCCAAAGTTCTATTTCTGTTTTATATACTTTTACAATCACTGGACTTCCTGGTATATAGTTAGGCCATTTTAATTATTTTTAATTAATCTTCAGAACTGCGATGACATGACGCTGCTACAGATGATCTCAGTTGTTATTCATCTGGTGTTTTAAAATGTGTTCAATCAAATTTCCTCTTGGAGGACATTCAAGTTTTTCTAAGTCTGTGCTGAATATGTTTTTATTTAACATTAGTAAAGAAAATGATAGAATCCTCAAATATTCACATTATGGTTACAGAAAGTTCAGAAGTTTCTTATCACATCTAATTTTCAAAGTTGTTGTTTTTTTTTTTTTTTTTTTTTTTTTCAATGAAAAGTGAAAAATGGATGCATGTATTAGTCCTAATCGCTACTCCCTTGCTCCGTTTTGCAGCGCTCTGATCAGGCCAGGCAGGTTTGACATGCAGGTGACGGTCCCGCGGCCGGACGTGAAAGGGCGAACTGAAATTCTCAACTGGTACCTCTCCAAGATCAAAGTGGACCCTGGTAGGTCCCGGCGTGGTGGCGTGTGTTTATTTAATGAAACCCAACAAAGGCAGACGCAGAGAGAGAGTCTATGGTTTCCGGCTGCGTAAAGGACACTATTGTCTCTAAAACACTGATCACCCTTATAAAGGAGGCTTGTGTGTGTGTGTGTGTTCTGTTACAGCTATAAATGCTGAGATTATTGCCCGGGGCACCGTCGGCTTCTCCGGGGCAGAGCTCGAGAACTTAGTCAACCAGGCAGCCTTGAAGGCGGCAGTTGATGGGAAAGAGATGGTCACAATGAAGGACCTGGAGTTTTCTAAGGACAAGATCCTCATGGGTGAGCGCGCACACTTAAACACACACTTGGTCGACTGGTGGAATGTCAACACCACATTGGGTGAACCCGAGCTGAGCTTAAAGTCGCGACCCTTTTTTCATTTCAGGCCCAGAGAGGAGGAGCGTTGAAATCGACAAGAAGAACAAAACCATCACGGCCTATCACGAGTCGGGCCATGCCATCGTCGCGTATTACACTAAAGACGCGATGCCAATCAACAAGGCCACCATCATGCCCAGGGGGCCGACTCTCGGCCATGTGAGCATTTGGCTCTCAAACACTTACTAGTAGTATCTGCGTCGCTCTTTGGGACCAGATCTCAAAACTCATCCGCCTCCCGGCCCTCTCTCTTTCAGGTGTCCATGCTGCCGGAGAACGACCGCTGGAGCGAAACGCGAGCGCAGCTGCTGGCTCAGATGGACGTCAGCATGGGCGGCCGAGTAGCAGAGGAGCTCATCTTTGGAGATGACTACATCACGACAGGTGGGACGGAGGGTTCGATGTAGCTGAGGTTTACACGTCATAACCTGGCTGCTCATTCCATCAGAAATGTTCAAGATAAAAGACTTGAGTCCTTTTAGCAGTGTTTCCACTCTAAGATCATAATGATGCATTTATGATCTTGTGGCTTTAACTGACTTTTTCTTAATTACCATCCAAGGATTAAAAAAAACAACTGTTTTAAGTAACAAAACATTTTACATTTGCAATTTTCTCCTTGTATCTCATTTTAGGCGCATCCAGTGACTTCGATGGAGCAACCAAAATAGCAAAAATGATGGTGACCCGATTCGGCATGAGTGACAAGGTATAACCTCCATTTCTTAGCTGAAGACTGAACATTTTGTTTTTCCCATTTAACAAAGCAGCTTTTTACCAAACAGCAGCGCAGTGTTTCTACTGTACACATTGCTGCAGGGCTCTCGTAAGTTTGTGGAGGCAGGGTATTTCACACTCAACCCACCACACCGTTATTCCAAGTATATAAAATTGTGTTTGCATAAAACAAAAGTATAATCTGAACAGGTCATTGAAATGAAAACCTGCACCGGCCCACCACTGTTGCCCCCTAAGACAATGAGAAGCTTTGTCCTTTGTAGCCTCCAAAATAAATCCTCACTTCTTTTGATATGCTCATTAACCACCGAGCATCTAGCGCATGAAAGGGTCTATTGTTGACTGGCTGAAATCTGAGGATGTGACACTGTGTGTCGCTGCAGCTCGGGGTCATGACCTACGGAGATGTGTCCAAGCAGAGCCCCGAGACCCAAGCCGCCATCGAACAAGAAGTCAGGGCCCTACTGAAGGTGAGTGCTCCCACAGCTCGCTCTGTAATTGTACTTATGCCCATGGCTTTAATTCCCCACTGTTGAATTCTCTGTTGCTTTTTCTTCCAGGACTCATATGATCGTGCTAAAAATATCCTGAAGACCTACAGTAAGGAGCACAAAAAGCTAGCTGATGCCCTGCTAACATATGAAACTCTGGATGCCAAAGAGATCCAGATGGTGCTGGAGGGCAAATCACTGGACCACTAGATACCTCAGTAGACATTTTAGACTCGTTGATCACTTGTGTACATATAAATATATATATGATGCTGTGCAATCGAGCACAGGCCTTTGTGAGGCCTTTGTATTTCATCATCCCTCCTCACATTAGCAGTGTGAAGACGCTGAAACTGTGCTTTTCCCCTAACACACAATTTTTTTATTTTTTTTTTATTTTTAGGTCATGACATTTATGAATTATTTTTGTGTCCAAACAGTTTTAAAAGCACTTCCAAGATGAATTTGATTTAAAAAAAAAAAATTCCCATTGATGTTCGAGGTTCCTTCTAGGGCTACTTGTCCCGGCTATCAAGACAAATAATGTCGGCAGTACTTTTGATACATCACAATCATATTAGGTATCATGGTTACAAGACAAATCAGTTTGACACGGATCATGTTAAGTCAAGACAAGCTAAATGGTGTTTTATTTGTATTTCCATTTATCACAAAGACTGGTGAACACCATTGAACCTTAAAAGTACCTCAATCTAGAATGTACCATTTGGCTGGAGTTAAAGTACAGGTGATAAGTACAGCTTTCTGTTGTCGGGACCT
This sequence comes from Dactylopterus volitans, assembly GCA_901007715.1. Lineage (NCBI taxonomy): Eukaryota > Metazoa > Chordata > Actinopteri > Syngnathiformes > Dactylopteridae > Dactylopterus > Dactylopterus volitans. The sequence continues at coordinate 31,557 of CAAKHG010028570.1, forward strand.
TCATGTTAGAGTGGCTTCCTCTAAATGATGCGTCTGAGTTGCATCTACCACGTGCTACTCGTTTCTTTTTTGTTCTAATTTATTTAAGTGCCCAAAGGTGTTTCTTCCTTTCCTTTCATTACTGATAGGCCCTCATGTGCTGTCACAAGCTCACCTGTAACTGATGAACGAGGGCAAACGTGTATATACCGTGCGTGTTAAAACGATTGGCTTTGTGCTTCTGATCGTTCCTTTGTACAAAGGCCTTCCTGAAGCTCAATAAAGGTTACTCTTACTCATGAGTGTGTCGCGTGTGATTCACCTGAACCTCAAACCTGTATGAACTGGTTTTCTTTTGACCGCCAGGGGGCAGCACGACACCGACAAACGCACCCGAGGGTGGCCGATGTATTCAGATATTTTGATCCATTTAATCTGATTAATTTAAGTGCAGGATACACTGAGGCTTAAGTCTTAATTCCTTTGTTTACAAGTTAAGTGGATACATGCACAGATGAGAACTGACGAGGTAAAACAACAAGACAGCAAAACTCTACGATCTTCTCTCGTAAAGGTCTCCTGCTTTGGTCCTATTTAGCATCAAAACATAGATCATAGCAGTAAAAACCAAAGTAATATTTGATAAGAGCAGGATTCACTGAAATTACCGCAGTTATCTATTGTAAAGAGACTAATTGGGACGCATTCCTCCATCTGCAGTTGATGTGGTCATTCTATCTATATGTACTTATCACCGAGACTTATCCTGAATGAGAGGGAAAAACACCTTATCTGTGCAGTCAAATCCATAAACATGACAATGTTTAGAGGCATAAGGGAGGTCCACCCTTTTGGAGTCAATGAAGCCAAAAGTTGTTCTAGAAATGACCAATCGGGTGACTTAAAAAGCCCACAAGGATGAATGTTGTCAATCTTCAGACAAGAACAGAAGCTCCATACTGTTTCGTTGCAATTGGACTGCAATTAGTGTGTTCACTTCCAGAAGAACCCAACTGAAATGCAACAAGCAGGGCATTGTTGTGTCTTCTTCTCCCTTGTCACTGGCATCTCACGGTACCTTTATAAGGGCTCGAGCCGGGAGAGCAGCACTTCTGTCCAATGAGTACGACCCGGAACTGCAGCTCCGCATGAAGGCGAATGGAATTTGGCTTTCAGCATTAAACAAGCAGGTCTCCAGAGCAGCATCATGTCAAAGTAGCAATGGAGGACTCGGATGATGACATAGCTGTTATTGGGATTGGATGCAATTTCCCTGGAGGTATGACTAAATTATTATCCCCAGTTGAGGTCTCACTTTTGCTCATCTATATAAAACTATGGATGATCTCAGTTCATTTTCTTTTAGGTGAGGGTCTGGAGAAGTTCTGGGAGGTTTTGCTGGAGGGAAAAAACTGCGTTGCCGATATTCCAGCAGAGAGGTTTGACACCTCTCTCTGGTACGATCGTGATGATCGCAAACCTGGAAAGACACAGACCACCAAAGCTGCCCTGATAGATGGGTAAGCAGTTTAGATGTTTAGACAATGAAGTGTTAATTCCTCTGTTGGTAGATGCTTTAATAGTTATGGATTGTCCGTTTAAATATTCTAGGTTTAATGAGTTTGACCACAAGTTTTTTGGGATAACCGAAGCAGAGGCTGATTTCATGGACCCGCAGCAGAAACTCCTCCTTCAGTGTTCATATAGGGCATTAGAAGACGCCGGGATCCCAATGGAGAACATTGATGGAAGCAAAGTGGGCGTTTACATAGGTGACCAGTCTTATCCATCATGCATAGACAATTCCGAACACATTTAAAGCAGTACAGCAACTGTAACCGACTTTACTTTGATTAATATGATGCAGGTCTCATGAACAGGGATTATGAGATGCTCCGAGGCAACAACCCAAGCAGTATAACTCACTACAACGGCACTGGGACGGCCATGAGTGTCGCCGCCAACAGAATTTCCTTCAGCTTCAACTTCACTGGCCCCTCATTTGCCATTGACAGCGCATGCTCCTCCTCTTTGGTAGCTCTACACTTAGCCTGCCAGGCTATAAAACAAGGTAACTATCTCCATTCACCCAAAGTCAGGTCGATTGCCGCGTGCTGCTCACTTGTTCCTCATTTCACAACTTCTGTATCAATTAGGAGACTGTGAGATGGCTCTATGTGGAGGGGTTAACTGCATCATAGAGCCGAGAGTGTTTGTTGCCCTCAGCAAGGCCAAGATGATCTCACCTGAAGGTACCAGCAAACCTTTCTCCAGCAGAGGAGATGGCTACGGTCGAGGGGAGGGCTGCGGTGTTGTTCTCCTGCAGCCACTAAAAAATGTAAGAACATTAATGTTTGTCAGTAATTCAAATCATGAAGTAAATGCACACACGGGGGACAATTTTCCGCTCTCTCATGTTATGCCTTTTTGTCCGAAGGCTAAACGAGACTGCAGCAAAATCTGGGGTATCGTTAGCAAAACGTGGGTCAACCAAGACGGACACTCTGTCACCCCGATCACCAAACCCTCCACGGTTCGACAAGAGGAGCTGCTGCGAGACGTCTACTCTGAGTGCGAGCTTGCAAACGTCCAGTACGTGGAGGCGCACGGGACTGGAACCCCAGCTGGAGACCCGACAGAGGCCGCAAGCATCTCAAACGTCATCGCGAAAGGCCGCCCTCCTGACTCGGAGACGTTACGAATTGGCTCTGTGAAGGGCAACATCGGGCACACAGAATCTGCCGCCGGAGTGGCGGGACTCATCAAGGTACTTTTAATGATGAAGCATGAGACAATTGTTCCCTCTGCTTTCTACTCGCAAGACTGCTCAAGTGTGGATCTGGAGGCTTTGAACATAAGTATTCCAGACAGGGCTGAGAGGTGGAGGGCAAACGGGTCATTGAAGAGGGTGGCTGGGATCAACAGTTTTGGCTTTGGGGGCACAAATGCACATGTGATCGTAAGAGAGCACAGGCGGACCACGGCTCCCACCCGGATCCCGAGAGGCTGTCCAAAACTCTTTGTAATATCTGCAGCCTGCGAGAAATCACTGACCCGGTCCATCACTGACACCCACCGAAGGCTTTGGGCAGATCCAACAGTTGACCTGCAGGCGTTGTCTTACACCTCAGCATGCAGGAGGAGCCACAGAAAACACAAATACAGGAAGGCGATCCTCGCGTCCTCCCTCTCGGATTTACAGCGCCGGCTGACGTCCTCGTTAGAAACAAAGTCTGAGTCGACCAAGTCGGACATCCAAGTGGTGTTTGTGTTCAGCGGTAACGGCGTTGCCTACAGGGGAATGTGCGGGCAGCTCTTCAGAGACGTTCCCGTCTTCAAAGACAAGGTGAGGGAAGTCGAGAGCCTCTTTCGGCGTCATAAAAGCGTCAGCATCTGCCGGTGGCTCGAAGGCGACTGCGGCGATGGCGATTTCTGCCAGCCGGATGTCGTCCAGCCGCTTCTTTTCGCCACTCAGGTCGGCATAGCCTCCCTGCTGAAGCACTGGGGCGTCAGGCCCGCTGCTGTACTCGGGCACTCTGTGGGCGAGGTTGCCGCCGTTCACTGCTCCGGTCTTCTGTCTCTGGAGGACGCCGTCAAAGTGGTGCACCATCGCAGTGCTCTTCAGAGTAAGGTCGCAGCGGGGAAAATGCTCGTGGTCAGCAACGTGGCTGTTGAAGAGATACTGGAAATTCTTCAGGACTTCCCGGGGGAGGTTTGCGTAGCTGCCTTCAATAGCCCTCAGTCGTGCACTCTCTCGGGAGATGCAGGTGCTGTGGATGTCCTCAACAATAAGCTGAGGACTTTGTTTTCAGGCAAAAATATCTTCCTCCACGTCTTGGATGTTCCAGCAGCTTACCATAGCCATGTGATGGATCCTATATTAGACGACATTGAGAGAAGCATAGATCGTTTAGCTGTCAATGACATGGAGTGCAACCTATATTCAACAGTGACAGGACGCAAGTATTCAGCCGGTGACTTTAGCACGGGCAGCTACTGGGCAAAGAACATCAGAGAACCTGTTCTATTTGAGCAGGCGCTCAGGTTTGCCGCCAAAGACGAGCAGTCGAGCGGAAACATGGTCTTTGTGGAGATCGGACCTCGAAGGGCCCTCCAAAGAAACATACATGAGACCGTGGGAAACAATGCTATAGTCCTCTCGTCTGTCCGGCCAGAGGAAGAACATGAAGCAATCCTGTCCACAGTGGCAAAACTGTTTGAACTGGGTGTTAACGTGCACTGGGATAAGCTCTACACGGGTTGCGAAACACTGCCCACGGTGCTGCCAGTCTACTATTTCGACAACACAAAGAAGGAATTGTATTTCGAAGCGCTCAGGAAAGGTGACGAATCACCGCGCTCTCCCGGCGAGGAAAACAAAAACAACACGCGCCACATCTCACTGGAGACTGAACCGTATCTTTGGGAGCATAAGAACAATGGCGTTTCCATCGTGCCCGGCGCGTTCTATGTCGAATTGGCCTATGCCTCAGCGGCGGCCCGTTTAGGGCAGCAGAGGCCGGCCCGCTCGCTCCAGCTCGGCGTAACATTCCAGAGTCTGTTTACGCTCAGCTCCGACTCTCATCAGCTGAATGTGACGCTGGATCACGCAGGCGACGGAGGCGCGTTTCAGATCCATTCTCCCGTCGCCACGCACGCCTCTGGCACATACAGGTGTGCAGAGGGACAGGCGTTGTTAGAGGAACCCGCCATTCGTCTCGACGCGATCTCCAGAAGGTGCACGAAGGTTATGACAAGGAAAGAGCTGTATTCCGTCCTTTCTCAGGCGGGATTTGAATATGGCTCTGTTTTCAAACAGCTTGATAACGTCCGTTTTGGAGATGAATTTCAAGAAGCGGTGACAGCGGTTCAAGTACCCGGAGAAGTAAAGAAGCATATCCATGACTACTTCATCCACCCTGTGCTACTGGATTATTTCCTGCAAATGACCGCGGTATTAGCTATGGGGCGTCTGACAGCCAAGCAGGGATTCCCCTCAGCTATCGGCAGTGTCGTCATTTCAGGACAAGTAGAGGAGGACATGGCGATGTACTTACAAGCCACCAAAGAAACCCCAGACTTCATCGAGGTATGTGGTTGTTTTTCTACCACAGAGGGAAGAGTACTGGTGGAACTAAAGGGGGTGAGAATCACGTTTTTGGGCCGTTGCTCAAACATTCCTCGGTCGGTGTTCTTCCACAATGAAATAATCCCGATCCCCGAGAAGACACATTTTAATCAGGAGATAAGAGCATTAGTTTTTGAAGACAAACTCGGCATTGCTGAAGCACTTAGGCCGTACATGCATCCAAGCTCAGTCACTGTGGAGAACAGAGAGCACTGGATGTCGGAGCAGCTACGAGACGTGGTGTTGCGCTCCCTGAAAACCCATTTCAAAGACGTTCTCTTCATTTGGGCTGCGGACGACCTGAGTCACCCATCATCTGAGGGGACGCTGCAGTGCTTGGTGACTTGCTGTGAGCTGTTCAGGCAGGTGGTCTTAGCCTTGAGCGAGTGCAGGCGCTCCTTCACCGTGCGCGTCATAACCTATCGATCAACAGAGCTGACTGTGGACCACATCAGTCCAGGGTTTGTGCTGTCGGGCATGGCGAGGTCTTGTGCGGCCGAGGTGGCGGGTCTCTCTTTCCAGTTGATCGATTTAGCGTCTTTCACTGCTGAGGACATCGCAACGCTGGTTCACGTAATAAACACGTGCAAACAGCAAGAGGTCACTGTCAGCAAAGGGCAGGTATTCGCGACGAGAATAGCACGGAGCCCCATGACGGACACGGTGACCTTTGAGAGTGGCGCGAACTCAGCGTGCCCGAGGAACTTTGCCCTACAGACGACTAACCCATACAGAATGGCAAACCTGTCTGCCGTCCCATATGACACCGATGAAAGTCTTGTCCCGGAGAGATCAGTCGAGGTTCGTCTGACAAATCTTTGCGCGCATTCGTCCGACTACTTCCCTGTCACACTCTCACATTTCAACTTCGGCAGGACGCTGTACTGGAGCAGGCATGCGTCGCACAGTCACAGACTTCTGGCTTTGGATTTCAGTGGCGTTGTCACGGCCGTTGGGAAGGATGTTGACGTTCTAAAAGTGGGAGACCACGTTGCGTCATGCTATCCCGTGGCTGCCACCTCAAGGATTATGATTCCGGATGCCGTGTGCTACAACACAAAGAGACTCCCTTTCCTGAAAGAGTCTCCGTGTCTGTCGTATTTTATACTGGCATGGGAGATCTTGCGGAGAATGTTGCCGGTAGTAAAGACACAGCAGAGGAAAATGGCCATCATCTCCCCAAACTTGGCTTCGGCTCTGATGAAAGTCTTGGCTTTGACAGCGAGCAGGTCCGGATGGAGTGTGTCCTGTTTGCCCTCTTTCAAACGGGAGCCTTTCAGTCTTGATCCCTGCCATGCGTTGGTTTTTTTGCCCCCATTTGATCACTCCTGGCAGGGAATACGTGACAGCGATGGCCAGGAGAGACATGTTATTTTTGTGTGCAGTGATCACACGCCATCGTCACTCTCGGCGAGCATGTTTGCGTTCAAAAGTGAGTTCACGCACGTGCATAAACTCGACGTGGCTCAGGCTCTCCAAAGCGCCAGGCTCAAAGCACAAAATGGGAACATCTTTAATTGGCTGGCGTCGCTTGGTTTCGATGCACAATCTCTGCCTCTGAAGAGGAGGACATTTCAAATGTCAAGCCAAGCAGAACCCGAGACTGAGGCTGATGCAGAGTCCTACTTTACCGCAAAAACAGTACGGCAAGTGATTTTTGAGGAGGGAGAATCCGGCTGCCCACCGTCTGACATCCCTTTGCTCCCCACGACCGCTCGGCTCTTTAAAAAAAGCTGTGTCTATATTGTAACTGGGGGTCTCACAGGTTTGGGTCTTGAGACCGTAAAGTTCATTGCCCATAACGGCGGCGGCTGCGTCGTAACTCTGTCCAGACGCACTCTGACAGATGACATGCAGCTCACGATGGAACTTCTCCGGAAAAGCTATGGGGTCGCGATACTGAACATCAAATGCGATGTTTCCGTGTCGCGGCAGGTGGTGGAGGCAGTCTCGAGGACGGAGCGAACATTCCATGCCTGTCCGGTCAGAGGGGTGTTTCACAGCGCTGCAGTGCTGCACGATGCGCTGATCGAGACGCTTGACGAGTCCCTCTTCCAGAAGGTCCTGCAGCCCAAAGTGAGCGGCGCTCTGAACCTTCACTATGCGACTCTGGACAAGAAACTCGATTTCTTCGTGTGCTACTCTTCCATCTCTTCATTCATCGGCAACGCCTCCCAGTGTAACTATGCAGCGGCCAATTCATTCCTTGACGCGTTCTGTCATTATCGGAGAAACCTCGGCCTTGCTGGACAGTCAGTCAACTGGGGCCCGTTGAACCTGGGTCTCCTGTTGAACAAAGACCATTTCCAAAAGTTCTTGGCGGAAAAAGGGATGGTGACGATGGATGTGTGCGAGGTCCACGAGGCGCTCAAAACGTGCCTTCTCAGGAACAGACCCCAGCAAGCCGTGTGCAAGTTCAACTTCAGGAACCTGAACGTTCACGTCCTCTCCCAAAACGCGTCTCTCAGGGAACGGCTGTCGGATTTAGTGGAAGCCGAGCTTCAAGGGGACGGGAGCGACGAGCCCAGGGCCCAGCATTTGTCGCTGACGCGTGAAAAGGTGAGGACGATCGTGGGTGGCATTAGCAGCGTCGGCGCAGACGAGCTGGATGACGACCGCGCTCTGTGCGCGCTGGGGGTCGACTCAATGTTGGCCATGACTCTGCAGAACAGGATTTTTCAAGAGACGGGTGTGAACGTGCCGCTGGTCAGGATACTTGACCCCAGCTGTACCCCGGCCACTCTAGCAACTTTTGTAATCAATAATGGATAATCAAATGCGATACATCACATCATGGTCTACATGATGTGCTGGAAAGCCTTTTGTGATTGTAGAGATTTTACCTTTTACGCAGCGATTCCAGTGATATTTTCCCATAGCAGTCAAAACTGCTTAAATGTTTAGCGGAAAGCCTACCTTATAATACAATACAACTTTTATATTACAATATTTTATAGTTGCTTGTCTTCTGTTGAGTCCGCTACAGACTGACTACACTGACATCTTGGCTTAGTGATTTCATTTTGAACTAAGTGTTGTAGTACTTTTTGTATTTTTGAAAATTTTATTTCTGTTGGAATATGCACAGTATGTTTATGTTGCTGGCATTTTGTATTAGAAATATATTCTCAATCTTTATGACAGGGCGGCTCCCTTAATCAGAATAGGAATAAGTGCCAGATAAAAGTTATGTGTCTGTGCCATTAAATTCCATAGTAAATGTCAATAAACATAGGTTTATTGATGGTAGAAAGTCTGTACATAGTATATACACATATATGTGTGTGTGTGTGTGTATGAATTCTGCCTCATGTAGGGGAAATGATCATGAAACTCTTTCCAGAATAATAAAATTGCAAGAATGGTTTTAATTGTCATGGAAAACCAGAACAAAGAATATGTTTCTATGACACCATATGATAATTAATCTGCATCACATTTTTTTTAAACAATGTTATGAGCATAAAAAAAAAACTAAGTTCAATCGTTATTTCATGTGCAATGCAATACATGAACACCTTGGATTAGACTTAATAGTGAAGTAATTGAGTGAAGCAAATGTGTAATTAATTGAGATTATAATCTAGGTTCATATCAGAACAAAATATCATAAACAGTAATGTCATAAAATGCTGCATCTTCATACACTGAATCAACAAATCAATGTTCAATGTTATACAAGAGAACAATGTCCATGTCCAACATGATATAACAAATTAGCATGACAACAGCAAAAGGTGATTGTGTCATGTGAACAGACTCGAAAAAATTATAGACAAAACTCAAATCAGCCGGACATGAAAGAACAATACACAATGTAAAAAATATTCACAATTCAAATAATCTTTAATTAACACATATCGTGTAGTGCTGCTTTCATCAAAACATGGCATCAAAAAAAAAATTTGATGGAATGAGGAAAAGTGTGTGGTAAAAAATGATGTCTCACAAAAATTGAGTAAGATAATTTGATTGTTAAAAAAAAATGTAAAACCATTTAAAATGACAATATCTGAATGAGCCAACAGAGGTCAGCACAGGAATACTATTGTATTGCACTGACCTTTGTTACCTTGGTATTAATGACTGATGCTTTTTACATTTCTTAAGCGTCTACATTTGAAATGTTTACAACCTGGTAGATTTAGCGGGTTGGTCAGTTGCAAGAGGCTCTTGGTTTTCACTGGAACTTTCCCCTCCGGCGTCCTCACTCAGGATAGCTACCACTGTTGATATTGTGGCGTTGGGGTCCAACAGTGTCACCAAAGGCACGTTGACGCCTTTCTCCTGAAAGATGAGGTTTTGCAGGGTCATGGCCTGCATGGAGTCGATGCCTAAGGAAGCAAGCGGTGACTCGTCCTTCAGCTCGCTCGTGTCCATATTAATTGTTTCACTAAGCAATGAGAGGACGTAGTCCTTTGGTGAGACATTGTCATTCTGTGCACTTTGGGAATCCGTCTCTTTGGACTTTTGGAAAGCCTCCTCTACTAGGGCGACCAGGCGCATGGTTAAGGCCTTATTTTGAGAGAGGATGTTGTACCTGATATTTCGGAAGTGAAACCTGCAAACAGCTTGTTGGGGCCGGTTAAGCACAAGGCACTGCTCCAGACTTTTATGGATCTCGGCCACATCCAATACCATCATTCCTTTTGCCTCCAGAAATCGCTGGAAATGCTCTTTGTTCAAGAGGAGGCCGAGGTTCAGAGCTCCCCAGTTGATGGACTGTCCAGGCAGCCCGAGTTTGCGCCTGTACTGGCAGAACATGTCGAGGAACGTATTAGCCGCCGCGTAGTTTGTTTGTGATGCGTTCCCAAGAAAAGCTGAGATGGAGGAGTAACAGACAAAGTAATCTAGATGGCAGCTCTGCGTTGCATGGTGTAAGTTAAGCGCGCCGTTGACTTTGGGTCTGAATACCTCCTCATAGAGAGCTCTGTTGAGGGTCTCAATCAGCCCGTCGCGCAAGACAACTGCGCTGTGAAAGACTCCTCGGACCGGACAACCAGGGAATTTCTGGCCGATGGCGCCGATGACCTTGTGCACCTGCTCGGAGACGGATATGTCACACTCCATGCTGGTGATGCAGTTTCCGCACTGTTTCTCTACGTTGCGTATCTCCTCCTGCACATCCGGCGTGGGCTTGCTGCGGGAGAGTATGACAACGTACTCACCCCCTCTTTGGGAGATGAACTTGACTGTCTCAAAGCCCAGCCCAGAGAGACCGCCTGCCACAATGTACACCGCTCTCTTTCGGAAAAGCTGCTTTTTTTCTGGCAGCAGGGGGATGTCAGACGAGGTCGTGCTGAGGCCTTTTTCTAGAGTCACAACTGCCAGTCTCTTTGAATTGAAGTATGACACTGGTTTCTTTGAGGGCTTCTGGTTTCTGCTGTTTTCAGATGTCACACCCTGAAACGTAAAGCTTTCGAGAGAAACTTTTTTGCTCAGGTTCAAGGACTTGAGCCAGCGATAAATGTGCGGCCTTTGTGCCCTCAAGTATCCCTTCTGCAGAATGGCTGGCATGTGAATTGTCTGCACGTGAACACTCTCCTCCACACTATGGAACACATCCCGCGTTAGCGAGGCCTGCGTCGGAGAGTCGCAGACGATGACGACATGTCGAACACCGGGAAAGCTGCAGATATTCGCAATAAGGGCTTCATCATATGGAGGCAGGACAAGGAACGCATCCGTTTGGCTTGCATTAATGAAATAGCCATTGCACTGTGCTCCGACTTTTACATCCCAACCCAATTTGCAAGAGGTGAGAGCCAAGACTTTCATCAGAGCGGAGTCGGGCACGGAGCATATGATCCCTAAATGATGTTTGTTCCTGGGCAGGGTTCGATGCAGAATCTCCCATGCCAGCACAAAGTAGGAAACACATGGTGTTTTTTGAAGGAATGGGAAGCGTTTGGTGCTGTAACACACATCCTCTGGAACTCTGACCCTGCTGCCTGCCACCATAGGGTAACAGGAAGCAACATGGTCTCCCATTTTAAATTTCCTGACTTCTTTTCCAACTGCTGTAATGGTACCACTGAAATCCAGAGTTAGCAACTTGTGATTTTGCGATGAGTGTTTGTTCCAGTATAGTGTCTGGCCAAACTTCAGATGTGAAGCACTGGTAGGGAAGTAATCTGATGTATGAACACATATCTTTGTGGGCTGGATCTCCACCGCGGTGTCACTGATTGGCTGGGCCTCCTCCTCGAAGTGAATGGCACTCAACTGAGTCATCTCGTAAGCATCAGCTGTCTGAAGGATGCAGAATTTGGACGTGTTGGAGGGAAAACGGGCTCCTAAGTTGTCAACTGTTAATTCAGGCGGGGTCCGCACAATGGAAGGCTTTACAATCTGCCCGTCTTTTACCACCAACTCTGGGTACTTGCTGCAGGGATATGATCTTAAGACCTCAGACAGACCTGCAATGTCTTTATCAGAGACAGAGCTTATGTCAATCAACTGAAATGAAAGATCTTGCATCTCCGCCGCAAACGACCTTGTCATGCCAGCAAGAGCAAAACCTGGACTAATGTGGTCTATGGTGATGTCAGATGAACAGTAAGTTACCGCCCTGATGGAGTTTGGGAAGTGTATTCGCTTGAGCTCGAGGACTATTTGGCGGAAAATCTCACAGCAGCTCGCCAAATTCTGCAGGACAGCATCGGGCGCCAGTGAAGTGAGGTTTTCTTTGCCCCACAAAAATAAGACCTCATCAAAGTTTTTCTCAATATCCGTGATGCTGAGATTCGCCAAGAGAGAGGGGAACCCGTGGCTCAAGATATCCTTTGCATGTGTGTAGGAAATGTACCTAGACTTGGAGTCCAAGTGCTGCTGCAGGCCGTTTGAGATCCCTATATGGTCGCAGAAGACTAATGCCGTAGGGGGAGGAGCAGATGTGATGACTTCTGGGATGACATCGAAGGCATTATGGTAAAAGTACTCCTCAACTACGTGAGAGTGACTGCCAAGGTACTTGATTATCACATTCTTGACTTCAACTAGCACTCTACCTTCTTTATCCACAAAGCAGCCACAGACCTCAAAATGATCAACACCCACATCAATTGCTTTCAGATAGACGATCATCTCATCTTGCAAGGGTTCCGACACAGTCAGACTTCCTATTTCAGTGGGAAATCCTGGTCTACCAGCAAAAATGTGCTCTACTGTGACTGGGAGGAGCTGCATAAGAAAATCCAGCACAACAGGATGAATGCAATAGTCGTGCAACTCGGACCGTATCTCCTTTGGAACTGTGACGGCTGCAAACGCCTCTTTCAGATCTTCTCCGTAGTGCACATCCCCCTTATTCTGGAAGACATCTCCATACTGAAAGCCACCTTGAGAGAGGTACCCGTAAAATTCCCGAGAGCTCACCACGGACGTGCATCTTTTGTAGATGGAGCTTAGAGAAATGCACTGCTCGTCTACCAGCCGTCCTTTCTTTGACACCACTGTGCCTGATGCATACGTAGCAGATGGCGAGAATACAGTGAAACTAGCTCCTGTCTCTGATTTCTCCAGCGCCACCTTCATTTCTGGTGAATTTGGGGTTAAAACAAATGGACTGCGAAAACCGACGCTGAGCCGCAACGAGTTGAGGGGGACTTTTGGTGTGACGCTGGCCAGGAACGCCGCCAGACCCAGCTCGGCATAGAAGGCGCCAGGGATGATGGGTATATCATTGTGTTTGTGCTCCTTTAGGTAGTGGGAAGAGTCAGACATCAGATCGCAGCTGAAAACATTGCTCTCACTTCCGGTCAGACGGAGAACAGGGTGATTGCTCCCCGTGTTGTTCTGCGCTGCTTTTATGATTACGTCCCTGTCCGAGCAGTCAAACTGGTATCTTGGGAACGGTAATGGCACCGTCTCAGACCCCGTGTAGGAGGCGTTCCAATCGATCTGAACGCCCAGTTCGAACAGCCTAGAAACGACTGACGTTATTGTTTCGTGATCTTTCTCTGGTTGCATCGAGGCAAGGACGGCTGTGTCATCACCCAGACATTCCATGATATTCCTTTGCAGGGCTCTCCTTGGCCCTATTTCTACAAAGACCACATGCTTCTTCCCTTTAGCTGCTGACCTCACCGCTTGCTCAAAAGCGACCGGCTCGCGAATGTTCCTCGCCCAGTAGTCGCCCGTGCAGAAATCGCCCTGCTTCGCCTCCTCGCCCGTCACTGTTGAGAACAACTGTGCCTCAAGGTCGTTCACCTCCAAGTCACCGATCGTCTCCTTGATTTTTGGCAGGATCGGATCCATCATGTGGCTGTGATAGGCAGCCGGGACATCCAGTACACGGATGAACAGTCTCTGGCTGTTGGCCGTGGCGCTTAGCTCCGAACGGAAGCTCTCTATCGGGTCGGCGTCGCCTGACAGCGTGCAGGACTGCGGGCTGTTGAAAGCAGCGAGGTGGATTCTCCCAGAGTAACGCGGGAGAAGAGAAAGCACCTCCGATACGGCCATATTGCCGATCACGAGCATCTTCCCCCCCGTGACTTTGCTCTGCAGGGTGCTGCGGAAATAGATCACTTTCACCGCATCCTCAAGGGACAACAGGCCCGAGCAGTGAGCGGCTGCAACCTCGCCTACGGAGTGCCCCAGTACCGCATCCGGTTTGACGCCCCAGTGTCTGAGCAGGGCGCTAATACCAACCTGGATGGCAAAGAGGAGAGGCTGGACGACATCTGGATCTCTGAAGCGACTGCTCTCACACTCGCTCTCAAGTGTCTCCAAGATGTCCAGCGAACCCAGCCTGTGGAAGACTCGCGCAATCTCTTCGACCGTTCCTCTAAACACAGGCTCGCGCTTCAGCAGCTGCTTGCCCATGCCGTGGTAGGTCACGCCGTTGCCACAGAAGACAAACACCAACCTCGGATCCGGGTGGGCTGGGCTGACATTTTTGCCGACGGCGGCACTTAGCTTTTCTTGCAGATCAGCTATGGATGAAACCACAAAAGCCCTCCTGTATCTGTGCTTCACATGGCTCCTCCGGCAGGATGCCGTGTACAACAGAGAATCGAAATCTACATTCCCCTCGGTACCGAGCTGCTTGAGCGTGTCTTCCATCGTCAAAGTGAGAGACTTTGGCGAATTTGCCGACATGACAAAATACTTTCCCCGCCTGCCGCTGTTCTTCGGCACAGGCCGCAACTGAAGGTGCTGTTTGACGATTGCATGGGCGTTAGTGCCCCCGAAGCCAAAATTATTTACTCCTGCAATTCTTGCTCCAGAAGCTTCCCACTTTTCTGCCTCTTTGAGAACTTTAATGTTCAGGGCTTTGGTGTCTATACTGGCAGCCTCCTCGGAGTAGAAAACAGAGGGAACAATTGTCTCGTGCCTCATCATTAGGAGAATCTTGATGAGTCCTGCCACTCCAGCAGCAGATTCTGTGTGTCCAATGTTGCTCTTCACCGAGCCAATGCGGAGTGGCTCCGAACCGGGGGGTCTGGCTTTTGCGATGACCCTAGAGATGCTTCCTGCCTCGGTCGGGTCTCCGACTGGGGTTCCAGTCCCATGTGCCTCAATGTACTGGACGTTTGCAAGGTCGCCCTCAGAGTAGATTCTCTGCAGCAGCTCCTCTTGTTGTGCCATCGAGGGTCTGGTTATTGGAGAGACGGAATGCCCGTCTTGGTTGACGGCTGTTTTGCTGATCACGCCCCAGATGTGGTCGTGGTCTTGCACAGCCTGTAGGGAAGCAATAAAATTAAAATGGAACGGCGAGGCTAAATTGTTCCAGTGGTTTTTCAAATATTTAAAACCAATTTAACAATGGCATGGGAATATTATGACCATGTGAAGAAGAAAAAAAACACCTGTGTCTTTGTAAAGCATTGCTGGGAAGAGGCAGGACAAGCGGGAACTCGTAGATTAATTTATTCAGTCGTTGAAACTGTTTATTGTTTTAGTAAGTCAATCAATTAGTAATGAAATGATATCGGCCGGACATGTTTTATGACCTGTTGTTGATAGAATAAAAGAAGAAAGGATGTTGGGATCACTTTCTCACTCCGTGCACATTCTCACCTTCTTCAAAGGCTTCAGGAGAACGACCCCACAGCCCTCCCCTCTGCCGTAGCCGTCAGCTCTACTGGAGAAAGGCTTGCTGGTCCCGTCCGGTGAGATCATCTTGGCCTTGCTGAGGGCAACAAACACTCTCGGCTCGATGATGCAGTTGACCCCTCCGCACACCGCCATGTCACAGTCTCCTGATGAGAGGGAAATCATTTGAAATCTCGCGAGGGCCTTTTTACGGGGCGTGTCGCTGCGCTTGGACGCGCGCGCTCACCTTGCTGAATGGACTGACAGGCCAGGTGAAGGGCCACGAGGGACGAGGAGCAGGCACAGTCTATTGACAGCGAGGGCCCGGTGAAGTTGAAGATGTAGGAGACTCTGTTGGCCGCGATGCTCATGGCGAGCCCCGTGCCGGTCCAGTGGTTGATCACACTTGGGTGCACATGTGCGGCATTTGTTTCATAATCTCTGTTCATTATGCCTGCGATGGAGGGAGTAAACCCATGAAAGCCGGAGGGAAACTTTCAGAAATCTTCAGAGGATGAGCAAAAGGCAGTAAAAGCTGGCTCAAGGAATAGGAGTTTGGAATTGGTCCAGGAGGAAGTTATAAGTCAAATGATTATTCCTTAAATCCCACATTAATGTGAACAGCCAGTGTTGGTAATTTTTTAGTTTAGTTGCCTTACCAAAAAACACTCCTGTCCTGGTCCCGCTGGCCTTTTCCATGGGGATCCCGGCGTTCTCCAAAGCCCTGTACACACACTGAAGCAGCTGCTTCTGCTGAGGATCCATTTGTTCCACCTCGCTGTCGCTGATGCCGAAAAACTTGTGATCGAATTCGTTGAAGCTGGAAACATTTTTTAAAAAATGACGAGACAAAATCGAGGAAGCGGGAAACGTTAAGCTGCGTGACTCGCGTTGAGTCAGCGGCGGTGACCGAAGTACAACTCGCAGGGAAGCGCGATTGAATCTGGCCAAGGGCAAGTACGTGAAATGCGGCGAACAGAAGCAAAGGGTTTTCCTCTGGTTCGTGTGCCCTTAATAAATACAAATATATGCTGCCCGCCGTACGTATTTTTCATTTGTAAGTCCATACCCGTCAATGAGAGCAGCCTTGGCCGTGCGGGATTTCCCCGGCTTGTTGTCATCAGGGTCATACCAGCTGGCAAGGTTAAATCTCTCCTTGGGAACTGGCACGGAACAGTTTCTTCCGTCCAAAAGAACCTTCCAGAAATTTTCAAGCCCTTCGCCTGTTTGAGAGATGGTTAAAAGCTCCATCATGGTAATAGTAATTTGAGAAATCTTTCAGTTAAGTGAAAACACAAAAAACAAAACATAAAAAAAAACGAAACAAAAACAAACCAAGCAGCAGAAAAAAAAAAGTTCCCAAATTCAATGGGCATAATTACCGCCTGGAAAATTGCATCCGATGCCCACCACTGCAATCCCTCTTTCAGCTTCCTCCATCCTGACTTTGACGTCACTGAGAAAATCAAAAATCTTTACTGCATAACATCACTTTAGCTTCCAGGGAGGCGCCGCATCCGTTGCTCAAACGGTCCTTTAAAAACGCGTAATTAGTCCAGTTTTGTCATGCGCCGCCGCGCCTCGTCATCCATTCCGCTTGCCCTTGCCCTCCTTGATGGTATCGCCGCTGGACGTGCGCTTGATTCTTATAGCCGGCGTCCTTTCTTTATTAAACATTAATGATTGATTGTATGTGTGGCCATGGAGACGAAGGCCCTCATGGCCGCACACATTTATGGCGCCTAGCAAATGATTAGACCAAGTTTCATGAGTAAATCAATCTGTTATCCAACAGTGACTCTGGGTCTTGTTTCATCGGAGCTTATCGCCGCCACCGACAATCAACACGCTGATCACTTGAAATCAAGCTTAAAATTTTTTTTTTTTTGGTGGAAATGTAACATGTTGATTCAAGTTAAAAAAAAAATAATAATACAGGCGTTTACCACCTCCCAAACCGTAACACCCACTGTTCAAACACTGGCAATAGTGGCATTCATGAGTCTGCTGTGTTATCAATGTTCCAGTACATTACATAACACATAAGGCAAATTAAGTAAGATGGTGTGGCCTCAATTCATACTCCATTTAGCCTCACGTTATACTGATATGTTTAGGTTGAGATACATGTTAAAACATTGAAAAAAACCCCCATTTGACATGTCTTTTTTTTTCTTTTTAAAGCAAAACTCCGTCATCTGTTAATAATCAACGCCGTTACAACAAGAGTGGGGCACAGATGTGGGAGAGCCCGTTATGCAGGTAAAGATGCACACCAGATGAAATACCTTTATCCTGGGATGGAGTTTTTATTAAGGGCCGATGTGGTGGTACAGGTCCCAACTTCAGCGTCACAGAGAGGTTTTTAGCACAAAACACACTGACGCAATCGTGTCTCGTCCCAACGAAAGCGAAACGACTCACCCAAGCGGACGCGACGTCATTATTAAACACACAGGTATGCCAATATACCACGATGCTTTGTCTCCTGATACGATATTAGGTGATATTGGACGTCTTAATATCTTTTTTTTCCCCCCAAATAATAAAGTTTTATACAGATTGTAAATCCAATTCCACCTCCGCTCCGCAAGGGGTCGCTGTTCCGCTACCTCGCTGCACGACGTTTGCTGTGGCGCAAAGCTGATGTTTGGAAGTACTTTGGATTTCAATGAAGGGACACGCTGACAAAAAAAAAAAAAAGAAGAAAATATTAAGCAATATTAATCACATGGCGAAGGTGGCTGTGCCAAACAAGCATGAGGAGGTGGAGGAGGCCGTGAGAGCATCACTCAGCCCTGCTCAGATATGAGTGTTGAGCCACCGTACGTTACCATAACGTCGCACCGCATCGATGGCGAATGGGAGCTGGGCTGTTATCAAAATGGAAACAGTTGAATTGCCGTTGTTTTGACTCAGTTTGTCACCATTATCTGGTGTATATACACGACTTGGATGTCAGGGTGCGTAATCCATTTTTAATTCTCCCGGGGAACTGTGTGGAATATCGCTCAATTGGGATATTGCCATATCGCATTGTATCGTGGCTCAGGTATCGCGAGGTCCTTGCCGATACAACATCCAAGGCTATGCGCGTACGATGGAATGCCACCAATATTGCAGCCCGTTTTCATTTCTGATCTTTTATCCATTTGCTGCACCAGGAACATCAAGTCATCTTTGTTAAATCCGCTGCGCAGATTCAGCTGTTATCTGCGTTTTATTTCTTTTATCGAACCGCTGTAGTCACACAGAGTTCAAACCATGTGACTGAAGTTATTAGTTTCTTTATCGCTCCCTTTACACCGATAAGCATTAAAATATACTATGTGGGTGTAGAGCGCTATTAGTAGCAAAAAGAAAAAAAAACAACAACCTCAAATTCACCGGATAATAACAATATGTTAGAAAAATAATTTCTAAGAAAATCTTAACAATTAGCCCCTCAACAGAGATAGATGGTCCCAAATATCCCCCTGATGAAAACACAGCATGTAACAACATCGTTTTTGGCATGATAACCAAAATATGAAGATGGAAAAACCTCCCGTAAAACCATTTCAAAGAAAAGTGAATAATGCCACCTAATAAACTCTTCATCATTAGAAATCGCCGTCTGCTCCTTAAGGCCACTTGAGTGACATTTCTACAGAAAAGATGGGAGCTGGAATCAGACAAAATGACGAAGAAACACTGATATCATTTTAATAAATTTAAATCCATTTATAATGTCGTCATGCCCTTTTCCACCCCCATAGAATCCGGTGACTTCAGACTTTTAAGCATATGCAAGGAAAAGCTATGTGTCAAATTGACCTTAATGTCAGAAAACACACAGGATGATGAAATTAAGGTCCGACCCGCATGAATAACCATTTCTCCACAATTTTAATCCACAAATCTGCGGCCACACTATAGTCAAAATGAACAGAGAAATATTCAAGCTGATGGCGGTAACAGTAAGACGGCATCTTCGCTTCAAGAGTGACGCGCTTGATCCTCGCAAAGGCTGTGTTTTAGTATGTAAAATAAATACACTGCACACATAAACGCTTTAGGGGGGGAAACTGGAATATAGAGTTAACTCCTGTCTCAACGCCATGATCGTTTCTTGAGCGTCTACTGTGCGCGTTAGCTGTAAACAGAGGGCGTTTTTGTGTCCACTCCCCGGGCCGCTTCATTCCCACTCGACGGAGAGCATCCGACAGCTCAGCTCCCACAGCTTCTGCGCCAGGTCGTCGTCCTTGCCGGCGGCGGAGCAGCCGGCGGGGGCGCAGTCGCTGCACGGGAAGACGTTTTGGAGCCGGTCAGTTTCATGGACGGGGGGCGTTTGCCGACGTTGCGAGGAAGCGCGCGCAAACGCGTGAATCGACTACTGCACCTGTAGTAGCCGCCGCTCTCTTTCTCCAGCGTCGGCTCCACGGCGCAGTAGATCGTGGTCTGGGCTCCCTGCGTGGAGTTCTTGGTGAAGGGGCTCACCATCTTCATCACAAACTGCTGCGGGCCGCTCAGGTGGCGCCACAGATCTGTCTGGACCACCCCCGGGTGGAGGGAGTAGGCGGTGACACCCGTGCCTGAAACGGGAGAGCCATGACGCCGCTGCGCAAATTCAACCCAACGCGCGCCTTTCCGAGAAAGTCACGTCGTTGCACCTTCGAGCCGCTTGGCCAGCGAGCGGGTGAAGAGCACGTTGGCGAGCTTGCTCTGCGAGTAGGCCGCCTTCTTGTCGTACTGCTTCTCGCTGTTGATGTCCTCCAAGTTGATGGAGCCCCAGGAGTGAGCCATGGACGACACGTTGATGATCCTGGCCGGGGCCGATCTCTTCAACAGGTCCAGCAGTAGATATGTCAACAGGAAGTGACCTGAAGGACACGGCAGGGAAGGAGCCGTTAATGGTGGGATCTCCAATAATAATAATAATAACAACCTTGCAGTCACTGTGATTTCAAGGTTCAGGGGATTTAAAAAAACAAAACAAAACAATGTCAAAGTATGAGACTTTTCTTGGGAGGCCTTTGCGGCCATGATGTTCAAGAGACTCTGCCGCATCCAAGTGAGCGAAATTACAAACAAGGAAGCTGTTAAGAGCTTATCTTCCGACAATGTAGTCTGTAAACCTTGGCGTGGAAAAATGTTCTCATGGCCGCGCAATAAAAGCGCACTTATTATCTTACCAAGGGACTATTTGCCTTATCAGAGGCCGCTGCAGCAAGCTTTAATAATAAACACAAAAAAAATAAATAATAAAAAAAATCAATGTTTAACAGCAATATCACGCTTAAATGCACAAGGCATTACAAAATGTAAAAACGGCCGGTGGCGTAGCGTGAATCGATGGGAGCTGGTGCCTTCACTTTGGAACAGCCGGCGTTTCTGATGACTCACGTTGACGGATGATGTGGCGCGTTAAGAGTTCCATGAACGCTACGCTTATTCGCGTTGATTCACATTTGCATTTAATTGAAATAGCCGACAGTAACGCTGGTCAGCGTGAGCTTGACTTGCTAGTTTTTGTGCTGGAAGCTGTCGTAACGCTCCGGCGTTCCCGTATGCTCTCGTGTGGCTGCTGCCATATAAGCCATTTATCACAGTAGCTGTGACGCTGCTGCAAAGTGGGTGATAGTTAAAATAAAATTAAAAAAAAAACCTGTGTGGCAGAGAAATGCTGTATCATAGCAACAAGACTGAATAAAGGTGATTTGATGACACAGACAGGCGACAAATGATTTGCTGTGTTACCTGTTACTGTGTCATCATCTTTCTTTGGGTTTTAACATTGATGGAAACATTTGGGATGATCAAAATACGAGATTCAATGAAACACAGAACTTGTTTCTTGTCATTTTCAGATATTTTTTATGCAGAAATGTTATCACACCTGTAATGTAAACTCCCTTTAAAGTGAGTTCAATATTGATCATGGACGTGTTTGTGTGGGAATATACACCGATCGAGCTTAATATTAACGACCGCGGCATGTTTATCGTAGAATATAATGCAACAGCCCTGCAACAAATTCTGACTTCAGGAGCAGTTTTATGGCGAATTTTTATTGAATCTGTTTGGAGCGAAAAGCTGACACATTTTAACAAATTGTTACTGGGACTGTAACGGGCGATGCTGCTGAACTGCACCGCTTCACAGATTGCAGTGCCAATAACAATCATTAAACCATGCCAGCACCTCTCACACGGAGATCTAAAATTCAAAATTCAAACATAACACTCCTTCTGAAGGGAGAGACGATTGCATACGATTGATGCAGTGATCGTAATGTTACGCCTGATTGGTGCATTGGCACAACAAAGTATTATGAGTCTATAGTTTGATTTACCGTTTATCGGAGAATCCAAATCAAACTTTTATAACTTAGTACAATAAACGAATCAGATGCAGCGGTACTTTTTCTAAGTACTAAGCTGCCAACTGGTGATAACTGGGGAGTGTTTTACATCCTGTTATACTTTGCAGTCAGAGGCGGGACTAATGTAAAAGAAAACCACAAGCGAGCAGAACCCTTAGCTCCTGTTGACCACAAATGCCGGCAGACCAGCATGAGTAAAAAAAAAAAAAAATCCTAATAATCGGTGCATATCGGCGACGCCTTTCCCGCAGCTTACCCATGTGATTGACACCGATCTGCATCTCGAAGCCGTCGGCGGTCTTGCCGTAGGGACACACCATGACGCCGGCGTTGTTGATGAGGACGTGGAGCTTCGGCTCCGCTGCGGAAACAAACAGGCCACATGGCGAGGCCGCGTCACAGCCAGACCCCCCCACCCCCCCACTCGACGTGCCCGGTTCACCCGCGCAGAATCGAATAGTTCCTCAAGGAGGGCGATGAAAGAGGAAATATGCGGCGTGGTCTCCTCGTGCCGGCTCAGTACCTGCGTTGACAGCCCCGGCGAACTCCCGGATCGACTTGGTGTCGGACAGGTCGAGCTTCATGCAGGCGACGTTTTGGTTGCCCGAGCTCTCGATGACCTCCTTCACGGCGGCCTGCGCCTTCTCCATGTCCCTGCACGCCATGATGATCTTGGCCCCTGAGCAGCAACATGAACACTCACTGAGGCATTGCAGATGTTTAAAAAAAAAAAAAAAAAAAGTTAAGAAATGTCAAACTGTTGGTCCAAACAGTTCATCTATCCATGAATGACGGATGTTTAGTTTACCTTAATTTCTTCTCTTTCTCTCAGTGGTCTCGATTCAGCCCCCATATACAAATATATATAGTAATTCTACATATACGCATAATTGTTTTCCTAATTTACATTCCATCAACACATTTTTTTTTGTCCTGCTTTTTCTCTCCAAACAGGCCGCGATGTAATGTTTGAGGCAGTATTTGTCTGCGGCATCTAATTTCTCATATTGTCTGTAAAGTCTGTTTTTCAATCAAAAATTGATGAAATATGGCAAAAAAAAAAAAGTAACAACAAAAAGCAGCGAGGAAACATCCTGCAAGCACGCACGTATGCACACGCTGGGCATATGAAGGCAATGCACGGGCGAAGAGCGCCCCCTTATGACGGGACAACGTACACGGCTGCATACAATGCAGACTATCCCTGCGTCCGAAATTCCATCCGTCCACCCTAACGAGCATGCAAAAACAGTATGCGAGATACTTTTTAGTGCGTCCGAAACACGAGTACGTACACGGTAGTACGCGCTATCAGTACTCATTCCAGAGAAGTACATTAGTATGGATTGGTGGACACTAGCTAAGCAGAAACTCCCCACAATGCAATGCGGCGATGTTTGGGAGCTGAGGTAGACGGTCGAGAGCGGAGCGGTGCGCAGGTGCGATGATAGGAGTGGTCACCATGGTAACAACCATGGTAACAACATTCCCTCCCAACGGCAGGAAGTGCCGCAATGAATGCATACTACTGATATTCACTCAAAGGTGTGTCGAACTTAAGTAAACTTTTTGAGTGTATACCGTTTAGCATTTTGGACGCAGGGCTTTTTTTTTTTTTTTATATAAACATTTTTCCACATGAGGGATTGAAAAAAATGAAAATTAAAAAAATGCAAAAGTCAAATTTACATTGGCAATAATAGAAACTAAGCCTAATAGTACTGTATTTTAAACTTTAAACATAATCTGATTGTCCTATACAGTGAAACTGATGGATAAAACAACTGGTGTGTCTATAAATTGTGCTTAAGACTTTGAGGTTCATACAACATACACATATAAAAAATGTTTTGTTCTGTTATTGTTTATAAAAAAAAAAAACTGTAGTGCGTTCAGGACGCAGATCAAGACAAAACGCCCCCGCACAGAAAACAACGTCTAACCATGACGTTGCAAAAAAAAAAAAAAAAAAAAAAAAAAAATCACCATCACATTTACAGGTGAACCCGCAGGTAATAAATTACTCCAACCTCTCCTGGCAAGATCAATGGCCGTCTCTTTGCCGATGCCGGTGTTCGCGCCGGTGATGAGCACAGTTTTGTCTTCCAGTCTTTCCGTAGACGACCAGGGAGTTCGGAAGAGATTTCTGGAATATTGAGAAATCACTTACTCAACCGGTGCGAAGGGTGTGACAATGGAACATTACAAAACAAACACGACACGGCCTACTTTACAAACAACGCCAGTTCAACTTGAGCCACGGTTAAATAAAACTTTTCAGAAACGGTTGCCTGACATTTACTTTATTTTATTTTTTTTACACTTTTCCGTCAGCATTTAGCCCTGCAGTTTGCCACTGATAAAGTTTTTCCCTTGACAGTTTAACACGCGGCTCGCTTACCTTATCGCCTGCATGTCGCTTTATTTTATTTTTTTTAAGCAGTCGGGTTGATGACGGTGAGGGAAGAAGACTGGAAACAGGCCTTTTTTAAGTCAAAAGTCATCAGAACTCGACACGCACAAACTTATGATGGAGCCTCTGTGGATAAAAAAGCGCGATGCGGAAATGTGGGAATTTGCCACACGGCGCTTTCAGCCAATCAGCGGTGGGATTATCACAAGTGAACGGCGCTAATTGGTTTAACTGGACTTAAAGGGTTTTCCCTTGGCTGCGTGCGTTTGGTTAGCAGCACGGGCTGCGCCGCGCGGGTGGGGAGCCCGCCTGCCGAAAGCCGGTTAAAAAAAAAAAAGAAATAAAAGACGTTTTTGAATTTATTTTAAATCTTAATGATTAATTAATGACACTCATGGTACAAAAATGACAAAAAAATAGTAAAAAAAAATCTATTTTAATATAATATTTTATTATTTTTAAATCGCGAATTTCACTTTCTCTTTGGTACCATTTAGTATTAAATACTGGTAGTGGTAATAGTATGCCTGAAAACAGTTACCAATAAAAAAACCAAACAAGCAATACTGGTAGTTTTCTGTTTGAGTGCTTATAAATAATAAACGCACAACACAGTAAATTAGAAGAGATAATAACAACAAAATATTAATGAAACATTGTTGATACTCTGTTTAATTTTGAAATATTCGGATGAGGAAACAAAGCTTTATTCTGTTTTTGCTGGATGAAAACATACCATACACACGGCGACGTCAAACATCTCTTCATCTCATCTCATCTTTTTTTTCTGCGTGTACCTGCGTCCCCCTGCTTCACGCTATTTCGAAGTCTGTCCAGCAGGTGGCAGCTCACGACCGCTTACCATCACGAATCCACAGAGGCCCCCCCCTTCCAGGTTTGAGGCATGTTAT
Source organism: Dactylopterus volitans (assembly GCA_901007715.1). NCBI lineage: Eukaryota > Metazoa > Chordata > Actinopteri > Syngnathiformes > Dactylopteridae > Dactylopterus > Dactylopterus volitans. The sequence goes on from CAAKHG010028570.1 coordinate 56,390, forward strand.
GTCTGATGACAGATTACCAAGTTGGTATTTGGGTAAATCTTGTCCTTGGCCGAGACTTTGCAGGCAAATTATTTACCCGAAAACGCGAGCGAGACCTAACCAACCCGACTTGCCTGTTTTTCGCCCGAACCCCCAATGAATGGTTCATTCATATGTGACAAGAGCAAACAGCTGGGTTACGCCGTGGACAGAAGGTCATTAGAACAGGAAACACGGCCCTGCTCATCAGCTGATTGCGCGTCAGCAAACACTTCCTTCCCCTTTCCCTGCTTAATCAGTCAGAAAAGGAGTGCGTGAATGTGTGTTTTTGCGTACGTGTGCCCGCAAAAGGGGGAGGAAGAGCAAAAATAAAAAAAAGAAAAAAAAGTCAGAGATTGTGCAATGAGAGGACGTGTTTGTGCAGTAGGTGACTATGGACATAATTGGATCCACCGCGGCCAGAAAGCAGCCAGGGGGAGTCAAAGTCGAGATTGCGAATATTTGTTTTGATAGTATCCTCTTGACTGCGCGCCTCCCCTCTTTAACCTCCCCTTCATGTTTATTTAAGCAACAAGTGGTCGCAAGTGGTCCAGGAAGTGGTTGTAAGTGGTTGCCGATTAATTTTTCATGTGCCCTTGCCGCGGTGTCGCGCCGTTGAACCGCCTCGTTGCGCGACAGCTGCCGCGTTCAACAGGTAAACGAGTGGATCTACACTTTCAGTTACATATTTCACGAGAACTTCTAATTGAAGGGGGAAAACCTTTATTACCTTTATCAATATTGTCTTATTCCTCATATTGAGACACAGCGATCTGGGCGCTTGTTTGCTGTTATTTGCCCGTCATCTTTTGGACCCCTCTGTTTTTGTCATTAGTGGCTAAAAATATCAGACATAACAGTTTATCTAAACCTTCACTGGCGCCACATTACCAGCTGCCCCCCGTGCCAAAGACAATGGAAGTGGCGAGAGGATGCACTGAATAAACTATGAGAACAATCCATTAGCTATAATGGGACTATTAACATTTCTTTGGCAGGTGGAAAGAAAAAGGACGCGGCTTCTTATTTGGAAATAAACACAAATAAACAAGAGGGAGCTCAAGGAGAACTTCCTGTATTGACGTAAATGTGCCTGTTGATGAGTCAATGGGGTTTGGGAGGTGCTATGTTTATATGGTCTAGTTCAAGTATCCAAAAAATCCAGCAGACAGTGAATTGAATCGCCGATATTTATTGATGTTAGTATATGCTAACTAGCGTGCGCTGGTTTGTCTTGTCTTGTGATACCACTTTGTACCACCGTAGCATCCAGTCTGCCCTGCGCACTGTTTATTTTTTATAGTTTTTCTTAAAACGTCTTTTTCAAAAGACCGTTTAAAAGAAGTGGACGCGTCTCTTCCGGACACAGAAGTGAAGCCAGAGCGGAGGTTCCGTTAGAACGCGTTCATTTCCAGGGGTCGCCACCTGTGGTTGCAAAAAAGAGATCTGATCATGCTGAAGCCTGTGAGAAAAAGACCCGGCTCCTCAGCGGAATTCCGATAACATTTTCCTGATGGGTTTATGGTCGAGGGCTAGTCTGAGGTCTTCTCTAAGATGATACAGATGACGGCCCGCCATCGAGGGCTAAATCAGGACAGAGGCGCCCCGCTTAAGCTCCACCCTCTCATCCAACTCTGGTTATGTAAAAAACAAACAAACAAACAAAAGAAATCAATACCTTAATTTAATTTAAATTTAATAATTAACTATACAAACATATACTGATCTAGAATCTATGATTTATGTTTCCACTTAAATTTTCCCATTAGGGATATATTCCAATAAGACCATTCACTATTTATGAATACGATCACGTGTTTGTGCCCCGAGGGAACATCATGCAAGATCGACTCTTGCGTTTTTAATTCAAACTCGGATTCAAGGTGAGCCCAGAGATTGCGGATGAGGGTACAAACAAGCTTCTCGTGTTGCATAAAAACTTAGCCGATGCTTTTCCCGGAGGATGGTTATACGGAGAGATTCTCATCGGACTGTCCGATATGTAGCGCTTATTTTGCACAATGAATATTGAAAAACAAACAAACAACAAAAAAAAACAAAAAAAACAACGCGTCTCTTGCCCTTTAACGTGGGTCAGTAGTAAAGCTGGCAGAACAAGTAGGCCTGATGTTTACATTATAACAATATCCTTCCAAGGTCACATCCTCGCCGACACACACACACACACACACACGCAGGCGACCGGCCGTCTGCTTTGCACGTTGAGCTCTCATCTGCTAAACCTTAAATTATGCGAGGCTGTGGGAGATGATAAATATCTCCGAGTGTCCCCGTCTCCTGCTGCCACCCTCCCTGCCTCTTCCCTTCCTGCCCCCCCCGCCCCAACATTCACGTTCTGTTCAGTCTGGCGCCTGTTGTCTGTGTTTGCACCCCCAACACGCCTCTGCGTTCGCTCTCCCACCCCCGTCAGCCTCCCTCACCTCTTTGAGCGGTTGCATAACACATAAACGGTGCCATTCATCTTTCCTCGTCGCTGATCCGATCTCCGGCCCCTAATGGCGTCCTCGACTGCAGCGCCATTGCCCCGAGATTCCAATCTATACGTTCATAATTGCGTTCTATTTTTTTTTTCTTACACCAGATTGCAGCCGCCTTCCTCTCGGCGCTGCACTGTTGAGTGAAACACTCGTAGCGTTTAGCTAAACTAGACCAGCTCCCTCCGTAATGAGGCTCAACCTGCTTTCTCACCCGTTGTCATTCTCTTGGGGAGGGGGGGTCAAACTTTAAGGTCATTTAAAGGTTGTCCATAAGGTTGTTACAGTCCGGGCACCGGGGAATGGTAAGTGTTTCCTGCTGCATTTATCAGAGTAATCAACATGTTTGCGCGTGTGTTTTTGGGGGTGGGTGGGGGGCTCCGCCCTGCTCGAGGAAACAAATCTGCTTTTTGTTACAAATTCCCAGGTTGTGGTTGACCCCCATGTCAGCAAGATACACCCCCCCCCTTGGGTAATTTGAAGTCCCCCACCGAGAGAGAGATAATTCATGAATCTGCATTGCGCGTCGCATTATTGTCGCGATTACCAATCCTGCATTCTGGGACAAGAGTGCAAGAAAACCTTACAAAAGATTGAACCACATCCCGGGTGTTGTGTCTGCTGTTGTTTTTGGCTTTTGGCGGAAAGTACAGTTCCAATTAAAATTACTCATACGGACCAAGAATTGAGAAATTTCTGTTCATACAGGCGTTCCGTTGAATAGATGAACACACCCTTATTAAGAGAAAGTCTTTCCACACAGATATTGCAAGTGTAACTGTTTGACAATAATCCTGTCTTGGTTCTCCGGGACTTGCAAGGAAGATGGCTGCAGCAGACGCTTCCAACACGCAGCATGCAATTTTCTGCCGTCATGGACGTCTCAATCAGGACAATAACAATAGACGTGGTTTGATGACATGATGAGGTGGCTTGGTCTTCACCATCATTATGGCCGCTGCAGTCAGCCACTCGCGGTCCGGATCCCGTCACAGCTCGGGAGGTTTTTTTACCATACTGTTACTCTCACAGCTGGGAACTAAAGATGTCCGATGACTAATTCTGGTCACTTGGTTGGAATTGCTGGTTGAAATCAACCGGGAATGAAAACGTGTCTCCTTAAACTGCTGCTTAAAACGCAACGGCGACGCCACAATGGGGCAACCAGCTGAAACTGGCCGTTTGAACAGAATTAGATCACGGCTCTCCCCGCGTCCGAACGCTACATGTTGCGCCTTTAACGAATCCTCTGTCGAGCTTTTCCCTCCCTTCTGATCCTCGCCCTTTCATCTCGGCGGCGGCCTCAGCTCACCTCGGCCTCTCTGCCGCGGTGGGCGACAGGCATGCGGCAGCAGCGCCGCCGCTGGTGGGTTTGGACGCTGGATCCGCAGGACGCCAACGCGCTACAATGCGCCTGCCTCCATCCAGGAGACAGATGCAGGCCGCCGCAAGATGGCGCGGTGCCGAATTTAGGTTGAGTTGCCCTTTGAAGGTGAGCAGAGGGTCATTAGGACGCAGCTCGGAGCGCCGGGAAGCAGTTCGCTATTTTTAGCGCCGTCTCGAGTCAGCGCCGGAGTTCAGAGCTGTCTAAGCGCGGGCGACGGTGGCCTGTTTGAGCGGCACTCAGAGCGCGAGGCATGAGGCACGGTATTCTATTTCACTCCACCAATACAAGTCTATAAATAATATCTAATAATATGGATGTGTTGTAAAAAGGAGGCTCTCTTTGGTGGCGGCGCAGCCTGTTTAGCTCGACAGCAGCGGCTTCTACTGGTGACTCAGGAGCCGCCGCTCTGACGTCGTCACTGGTTTTTTTTTTGGTTTTTTTTGTCACCTTTTTTGATGTTGTTGGTTACAGAACAAAAATTGAGCTGCTCAAATAAGTAAGTAGGTCGGGGGAGGAGTGAGAAGTGGTGGTGGTGGTGGTTGGGGGGGGGTTATTTGGAGTGTTCAAAATGCCAAATGCTGGCAGACAAAAGGAAGGTTCAAAGTCTAGAAATCTCAGCGCTGGTATTCATAAACAGGTGTGTCTTTTTTTCTTTTTTGTAAGGTGAAAAACTTCTCCTAACTTCTGCGCCCTGCTCGCTTGATTCCACTGTGGAAAAACGTTTTTTTTTCCTTTTTTTTTTCTTTTCTCCAGCGCCATTTCGCAAGCATGCACAGTAAGTGAGCCTGTGCTATCTTTACACGCCCTCGCCTCATGGCACATTTGTTCCCCCCGTCATCGAAGCTGACACTTTCGCCAAATCCTCTCCGCGGGAGCTGCCGCTCTCATTAAGAGCCAAAATTTACAACCTTGCAGAACCAAATGCAATAAATAAAACTGCAGAGGTTAGTGTGAGCTTTATCAGTGCTCCTTGCTTTTATTACGGTGTTGGTAAAGTTTATGGATCCAAGGTGAGATTCTTTTTTTTACCTGCGGACACGCCAGGCGCACCTTCACCAAGTAGGAGCCTCGTCCGCCGCTGGGTGCTAAGTGATCGGCGGCGATCCATCACACTCGGCCCTCAACAACTGGTGTCTGCCCCAGATGTCGGTGCGGAATTCCCATAATGCAATCATGCTTCCTCTCCGGGATTTCTCTCACGTCCCGCCAAGCGCAGTCCCGGAACATTTACAAGGGGGCTAAAAAGAGAAAACAACATATGCATCGATGAATGTAGGAAGGTTCCGGGATCATCTGATGTACGATGTCGCTTATGATTAACCAACCAAAAGTACTCAACATAAATAATCGCAGTACTGCTCTTTATATAGTGTGATTGTATTTGGGGGAGAATATCTTGTCTGGTTTTTGAAGTCAGTGCGGGGGACATGGGAACAAGATTGCAACAGAAAATATGGCTCCTCATTGCAATATTTCAACAATATGCAGTTTCTCACGTGAACTGGGCCGCCCCCAGTCTGGGCCCTGCATTATTCTTAGATTTGAATTGCAGCGCGGTTGACCTGTTCCACATAAATAAACGTCTAAAACCCATGAGGCTGCTCACATCGATCGGATGGAATCAGCCGGCAGCCACAGTGGCGTCAGCTCTTCGCTTTTGGCCGTCGCCATGCTGGTTTTTCGGACCAGCAACATGTATCCGTAAATCACGTCAAGCGTGATACTAATAAGGCTGCGACTTTCGACTAGCAAACAACTTTCAATCCTTGTTGTTGTGAGCATTTTTTTTCCATCTGCTGAGATTATTTGACATCTTGTGACTCATCAGCAGGAGGCGTTACGGGTGATGTCGGCGGCCGTAGCGATCATTTAAGTGACAGTTTTTTGCGTCTCAAATTGTGTGATTTTCTATGCGTGACTGCCATGTTGCAGCCACGCTAAGCATTGGTTAGGTTAACCCGCAGCTGCTTTCTGATGAATATGAATATGATGTCATTGTGCCACTCTTGGATATGCTATATTCTTGAAATGCTAATTATGATATTACTATAAACAAAGGATTATTTGTTGGTCTGGGCATTTTGCAGGATCTGGAAATACTGAGGCAACTTTATTTTTTTTAAGTAATGCTTAAGAACTAAAAGTAATCACAGATTTTCCTTTATTATATCCCAACGTTGTTTTTTTTCTCATTTCTTTTATTACTTGGAATCCTAATGTGTTAGCTATGAGGCGCTAACATCAACATAAAATCTAGGTTCCTTGCAGCTTCTTGAAATCCGTCTCCACAGAAAATAAACCAAACCGTTTACACAGCGGTCTGAGATGAAAACATCCCGTTCTCATAATGGGCCATGAATTTCTATTCTCTAAACTCCTTTGCTATTTTTGTTTAAGCTGATCAACCATTAGTTCACAATCAGCATCCAGAAGTCCGATGTAGCAAGGAAAAGGAAAATCGTGTGCCTTTGGTGGAAAAGGTCATTTTAATGTCACGTATGAAGGCACGGAGACATGCAGGTTCCAAAACATGCCACCTCCGTCCGGAGCTGGTCCGGGCTGCAGCAGGCGGCGACCGTGATGGATGAGTGACATGAAAAAACATTTCGAGGGGGGAAGCGACAGCGGCGCAGCTCCGCGGTACGACAGCAAAATTCTCCGACCTGTTCCTTTCGCCCTCCCCGCGGCTGAGAGGCCTCTCAGATCGACTGGGACCAAAAATACACAAGCCGAGTCCAGATGATTCATTAGGGGTAACCGGATCGGGAGCTTTGTTTTACGTAATCTGAGCGGGCCGCGTCACAGATCCCGAGGATGATTAAGTACAAATCGCCGTTTAATTGCTTTGTGTTGACTCGGGACAGCCTGACTCCCACGCCGAGCCCACGACACACGCTCACCCCAAACGGCCGCGCCATCAGTCACACTTGCTCTGCTGCTCGCTCACGCAAATACGTTGAAATCGGCAAGCTCGGCGCATTCAGGATGGAGAAGAAAGGTGAGTGACTTTGGTTGTTGGTCTGAGCATTTCAGCAACCGCTGATCTACTGGGGTTCTCCCACGCAGCCATCTCTAGGGTTTACAGAGGACGGCCTCCAGAAGAGAAGATATCCAGGGAGCCTTGAGAATGCCTTGTCGGTGCAAGAGGTCAGAGGAGAATGGCCAGACTGGTTCCAGCTGATACAAAGACAACAGTTAATCAATGAACCACTCTGGACCCACAACACGAAGCTGACGGGCTGCAGCAGCAGAGGACCGTTCATTAGACACCTTGCTAGCTACTAAAGTGGCCAGAGAGTAAATAATCACCGTGAGAGATATCACATCTCATTCTTTTCCAGGCCCGAGGGGAGAGAAAAAAAAAAACAAAAAACACATCTGCCGCTGTGTTTATGCAGCTCCACACATCTGGACAGTGTATGTCTGCTGACAACCGGTTAATTGTGTAAATGATGGCTTACATGTATTACGGCGATAGGCGAGCGCCCTGGGCAGCTCAACCGCTTTTGAGAAACCCTCAGCGGGTTGAGTGAAATTCCGCTGAATTCCGCCAGGACGCAGATTTGATTTCATCTGTTTCCCTTCCACAGATTATATTATGTAAGGCCTCACATAATCCCAGTTTTGTGTTTGAACTAGATTTCACCTATAAAAAAACACACACACAAAAACCCTCAGTCTTGCATTAATTTCTCTGAGTAATCTTGTGTTCCTTTTTCTTTTTAATTGTGCATTTATAATCTTTTTTTTTTTAATTACTAGCCAAGTCTGACTGCAGCAGTGTTCTTGCTGCTTTTCACCGCTGAATTCGGAGACCTGGACATTTGCCATCTTTCTCCACTGCAATGAATCAAGTAGGCGGCATGTTAAACACTGCAGTGCATTGTAGGTATGTGTGTGTCCTGCTTCCCGTAAAGAGGACACCCACACACACTCGTGTGCACTGTATGCGCAGAGAGAGCTCGCTCCCTTTATCATTTCGCATACACTCCAGTAAAACCTTCTATGTCCCGCAAACAGAGGAACGATGAGTAACCACCATGAACAGACTCAAACACACATTGCTCTTTACTGTTGCCATGCAAATCACGTCGCCGGCGCACAGTCTTGCCATTGTCAAAGGGGAGAAATGGTCCCCCCTGCAAGAGCAGCATGAGGAGTTCTTTGCTATTCACTGGACACATTCAGAGGATATAAGCTGCAGGGCCCCCAGAGAGACCACGACTCTCAAAAGGAAACCGAGCCAGAGGACAAGAGGGGGGGGGGACTCGCACGGCTCATATGCATCTGAATGAGGGAGCAGCAAACCCGATGTGAGCAGCCATGTGTGACACTTTTCCTTTTCAGGGCTTAGAACTGTTGATATCCCGTCATACTTTGGAGTTTTCCAGAGGGAATTTCTGGATGAACATCACAGACATTGCCAAGGAAGCTCCTGTGTGAATATGCTCGAGCTTTATACCAGCAATGTCACAGTAATGGTAGAATGCAAACAGTGCTCAGCTCCTTGAATCTCCCCTTTGGTGTCCACAGGGTGTGTGGTGGTTGAGTCTGCTGGGTTAGGCTGCCGAGGCCCGGTGGCTGATGAGCGGGTGGCAGGTGGAGATGCGAGGCTGGAGGTAGAAGACGCCGAATCGATTCTGCCGGCTGACGAGGCCGACGACTGACACTCGGCCCTTAAACGCTCTTCAAATCAAGTGAATTGCAGGCGTCCCGTCTGCTCTCACCTCAGACTGGCCCTGTTTCTGTGCCCCCCAGTCATAAGCCGTACAACAGTGTGACTTGGGGGGGGGGGGGCAAACTGGCACATGCGGCGAGCACGATGCCACCAATCTCCTCTCCTGGTTACTTGGCCTATGAGACAGTTCTCAGTTCTACAAGAGCCAAGAACCAAACAATAGCGGGACAGAACATCAGTGCGCAGATGTCTGGTTCTTTCTCAATTCTCCTTTTATCTTCCGCGGACATGACTGACGACAGCATGAGCGGGCGCTCGTCCTCACATGAGAAGACAATAACAACCCCAATTTCCCATGGCACAACAATCACGTGTATTTTATTAACCCGTCAAATCTGCAGCTTGAGTATTGTGCGGGTGTATTGCAGTGGGGCTGGTGGGACAGTGCGGGGGGGGGGGCACATGCAGTATTGAGTGTTACATAATGGAGAACATAAGATGCATGAATTTTTAAGGAACCGCTGATCAGTGATGGATGGGAGAGATGAGACAGTGGGAAGCAGTGATATATGCAGGCTATCAGATGCTTGGAGACCCCAAGGGGGCTTATCTCTTTGTTGAATCTCCTAATGGGTAATAGTTACATCATCGACCATGTATTCCAGCTCTTTGACATCCTTATATCTTTATGAGAAATCAGATTGAAGTAGAAACCTTGTTATCCTTCACAAAACACGCTGCACAAACAGCAGATGATCTGGATCGCCACTATAGATGATTTTAAGCCATTTGGCCACATGCATACACATGAATCCATGTTTAGGTGGGTAATATAGAATAGTACCAGTGATAATGTGAGGAACTGCAAACATGATGCACCTCCCCATCCCCTTCATCCCTCTTGCTCCGCAGATAATCCCCCCCACCCCCCAAAGATAAGAGTCTATTTTTAGCTCTCTCTCTCTTTTATTGCTTGTTTTATGCCGTTTCCGTTCACCGCTGAACGCTGAAACCGTCGCCGCGTCAGTGGCCTCATTTCCTGACACACCGACGGTCGATAATGGTCTCACCGCGTCTTATCTGAGCGGCGCCTCGGACTGTGGCCACCGTGCGACGCTGCCGGAGCGGTGCAACGTGGTAAAGACAAGCAGGAAGAGCGTGACCTTTTGGTTGGATACAGTCGTCAGGTCATGGATGCTTGATGCCCTTGACACGCTAATCTAAAAGAATAGTCAATTGAAGCCTGGTGCTGAGAACTTCAATCACCATGTTACATGCTGAATCCAGCAGGGCCCCACCACCTGCATATGGGTCTGGTGAAAAGTGGATCGGATGGCAGGCCGCCGCTGCCCTGCGACCCGGATAAGCGGAAGAAAACGAGACGAGACAATTAAGTCAACACCTCTCTAATAAAGATTCAATAGAAATGCAACGTAAAACGCCTCCTGAAGGGAGAATCTGTTGCGGGGCTGTTGCGTTATATTCTGTGGTGAACGTGCATACGCTTGATTGGCGTATATGCTTGCTGCATGGATAATAATTAGCAAAAATCACTCAAATATACCGGAGGAGAACCTTCCACACCGATCGGAAGTCTCGGGCCAAAGAAACTGGCTGAACAAACCGAATCTGGTTCAAGCTGAAATGTGCAAACTCATGAATATGTCCAGCCTCAGATGTTTATCGGTTAACGAGTTTGCGGCCCCACAGAATTACAGCCGGTGA
>CAAKHG010028570.1:66712-94126 GCA_901007715.1 Dactylopterus volitans
CTGTGGTGAACGTGCATACGCTTGATTGGCGTATATGCTTGCTGCATGGATAATAATTAGCAAAAATCACTCAAATATACCGGAGGAGAACCTTCCACACCGATCTTCCGTGCACAAAATTTCTCGTGCCGTTTGTCCGGTCATCCGCGCTCTTTCTGAAAAAGCTCGATCAGAAGTCTCGGGCCAAAGAAACTGGCTGAACAAACCGAATCTGGTTTAAGCTGAAATGTGCAAACTCATGAATATGTCCAGCCTCAGATGTTTATCGGTTAACGAGTTTGCGGCCCCACAGAATTACAGCCGGTGACCGTGCGTTTGCAGCAGGGCTTTTGGATTAACGCTGTTGTGTGCTATATTGAGATAATGAGATCTACTTTCCAAGCACAGGCCTCGGGATTGACCTTCACACATAACTGAGAATAAGACACTCACCTGCTCCGCGTGTCATTACAATAGATTGCATTGTTTTTTGAAAATATTGAACAGTGAAGGAGCTCTGCGTTGGATCAGGTTAAAGTCTTTAATTTAGCCCAAAACCCATAACTAAACCTCAGGTGCAAAGCACCTCTGAATTAACACAATTAAAGCTACTTCAGTTATTGATAAATACAGACCTTTGTTCATATGTAAGCACCTTAGGGAAAGTGCTGCTGGCTCAAGTGGAAGAAGGAAATATGCTGCTGTAATCCTCATAAACCTGAAAACACAGTCTTGTTGTGACTCAAAATATTAGCCTGTGAAACAGCCATGTCGTTTGTTAGGGGTGAGGACAAGTTTCCCCCTTATTTATTGGATGCTCATTATGTTTATGCATCTTCGCCGACATGCTGTGAGAAACTTGACTGCAAGCCGGCTTGCTTCAGATAACAAAACTTTGAAATCCAGTGATGAATATAGTCAATCCTGGATGGAGTGTAAGATATGTCAGAATTTTTTTTGATCAAAGCAAATCCACAAAAAAAGCACAAAAAACAAAACAAAAACAAAATAAAATACACTAAAGGCTAATTCAGGACAATTATAATAGATAAATATATATTCTTTTAAATGTTATCAATAGGGAAATCATTGAGTTGCAATGGCAAGCTATACACAACATGATCAAAAAATCAAAAGTGAATACAAACAAGCATCTAATTGCACTTATTGACAAAAAATACATAATAAATGTATTATGTAATCTAACAAATAAAACAAAACAGCTCTGACCGACTGAATAAAATTCAACAAACCCTTAGATAGATCATGGAATAAATAGACATCGAATAAAAATATATGATATACAATAGAGGTACATTAACACGTCGTGTACTGAAACAATAGCGAGCAAAGTTATTGACGTTCAGTGATGCAAAGTTGTAAAAGGTTCTCGACATGCATAAAAGCAATGAGGCAGAAGTGCAAAGCGATCGATGCGCGCAGACACGATGGCGCGCAAAGGAGACAGAAACCAGGAGAGTTCTGCTTTAAAAACAGGGGAGCTAAAGCCTCATCGATATTCTGGGTCAGAACCGCGAGACGTAACTGGGTCGCGCTCCGAGAATAAAGCACTTGAAACAGCCTGCAGTCGCACTTTACTTTGTGTGATCATCATCGACTTTGGATTTTTTGGACAAACTCGCCCCGCTGTGTCTGTGTACTGTCATCAGTTAGCATCGATATGGGTTCCGTACAGATGGTGTCTGGTTGCATGGCCGGGGGGTGGGGGAGCTGCCGAACGGGGGGCAATGGAGGTGACCTGGGGAGGAAGTGTGACCGCAGCCGCCTCCGCCGAGTAGTCTGTCTGTTTTTACTTCAAATGATGGCGGCCCTCTGTTTGCTTTGCCAACATGCAGATACAGTATCTGGTCTTTGAGCCGGGGCAGATAAGAAGGCTGACATCACCGCCGCGGGTCAGTGAAGTGTCATCAGAAATGGGTTTGCCTCGCGCTAACGGGGCATTTAATAAACGCCGAAAACTGAGGCGCGCCAAAGCCGAACGCTATTTCTGCCTCAAACGCGGCCACCCCCGAGCAGTGTGCGCGTGCGTGTGCTTGTGTGTGTGTGTGTGTATCTGTGTTCCAAAAAAAGCATCCCGAAGGCTCATGGAGCAGATTTAGCATCTCACATGTGGAGTGACGTTTGAAAACAGCACCCAGCCCAACGGCTTCCTGGTGCCTCTGTGTATTACACTTAATTAGCTGTAATCATATTTATCTGTAAAGAGCTCATCTCATCAAAGCAGCACGCACACTCACAAACACACACACACACACACACACACACACACACACACACACACGCACGCGCACGCACGGCACTGTTACATAATATGGACGCATCTAATTCAAAGCATCCTTTCCTGCTTGTACTGCTTGTAATGCAACACTAATTCACACATTAAAATATGCTGAAGATGTGAAATAGGAAAAAAATTAATCCAATACTTAATATCACGTTTTTAGTATCAATTTATTTTTGTTGCATCATTTTAAATTGGACCTGAAACATTCAATCAGCTCGGTGTGATTTACTCGGCTGAGTTCCAGCCTGGTGATGTCACAGGTTGGGAGATATTGGCGCTCTTATCGCAAAAGAAAGATGTTTTTCTTACACTTACTTTCGTGTGTCATGTTTGTTATGTAACAGCTGATTAAAGGGGAGGGGGGGTGTTTATCCAGTGAATCGTGATTCGTGGCCTCTCCCTCTCCTTTAGTTGCAGCATAATTGCTATATTTTTTTGGCCATAATACCGCCACTTATTTTCATTTCATTGCATCAGCACAGTCTTATTAAATGCTATTTTTTTTGTCATCTCTTTAAACAATTTGATGAGCAGCTCAACCTATTTTTGTGATTCACTGCTTAGGTTCTGTTCTCTCCATTTTTTATGGATTTCATAACCTCTACTTCCAGCAGGCCAGAACACAAACAAAGCGAGAACCTTCTTATCAAAACGTACTTTTAGTTGGTACCTTTAACTCAAATGCTAGCGGATAATTCTTCGATGGTGAAAAAAAAAAAAACGACATTTTGAATTTGCGGCTGAAAAATCTTGCAAACGTGCTAAACATCACAAGAGTATAATATATAGAAGACAGGTAGAAGCAGCGGCGCAGCGGAGGAGACATCAAACCAGCAGTACATCTGGACGAAGGGAGGTTAATGTTCATGCGGCGAAACGTCTGCAGTGACCAACAGCTCCACAGGGCTTGTACTTTACTGTGTGTCCATGCGTGCTTTTTGTCTTTGCCTCGCTCTCACACACACACACACGCGCGCGCGCACGCACGCACACACACAATCTGCTTGCATCACCACGGCACAGATTTGCCGCCGTGACCCCTGAGGTCTTCCTCGTGTCGTGCCGTTTGTCAGATTTACAATGAAGCTGTCATCCCGCATTCGGCTGTACAGCCGCCGAGCCCGCGGGCGGAGCCCTGCGCCCGATGAGCTGCGTTTAGTGTTTGCAAGAGTGCACAGACGTGCTGCAGGATTTTTATTTTTTTTTGTGCTGTTGTTTTGGCTGCATCGTGCACCCTTCACGACAAGCCTCCAAATACTAATGTTCCTACAGGATGGTGATGTTGATACTATAAATACAGCTGTTTGTATTGCCATTATGGGAGTGAGGGACTGATGCCGTACCCACAAGTAAATTATGTCATTAGAAATATCAATTCTTATTCAAAAATGCCATTTGAAGTAGAAGCAGACAGGTTTTCGCCTCAGATGAACAATTTGAGGTAAATGTTACAGTAATGGCACAGAGATGCATCTGCCATTGCAGCTAAATCAACCTGGTGGCGAATTACTTGTATCAGCAACATTTTAAATAAATGGAGCATAAACTTGTATTTTTCTTTAGTTCAGCCACCAGATATCCAGTACATGCAGTATGTGCAACCACAGAATGACCTCATTGACCATCACATTGGTGTCCTGAATCAGAAATTTTTCTCTCTCTCACACACACACACACACACACACGCACACGCACACGCACGCACGCGCGTGCGCATGCGCATGCACGCGCGCACGTAACCTAACAGCATTCTGAGCTACCATCCCCGGTTGCAGCAGTTTCATTTTCAGATCATCCAAAGCATGTTGATACTGGACCTTGACGGATCTGGAAATTTTTTTTCAACTCAAGCTCTGACCTTTTCCAAACTCGAACCCAGTTCTGTGCTGCGTCTAAACCCAACCAAAGGAAGCAGCATTATTTTGTTGAGACAGAAAGCAAACACGATCAATGTGACCCACAAGAGAACAGGTTTCATTCGAGGTGTGATTGAGAGCTCAGTTTTTCGTTGTTTTGCGACATAATTTCTCAGAGACGTGTTGCCATTTTCTGGCTCCGCAGAAAGCTCGAAGCAGAAAAGTCTCAAACTGAAATGATAAACAATAGAAAAGTGACAAAGCTTATCGCATTTTCTGGTTCACTTTCAAGACTTATCACTCTTGTTGGCTTCAAAGTTAAAATCAAGGGCAGCTTGTCAAACTCCTGCTGAAGAAGCCAGCGTGATGTTGCGGTGAGACTGGAGGGGTTTTGCGAGGATCTATATTAACCTGTGTGCGTGTAAATCAACAAAATCAGCCAAGCAGTGGCAAACGTATGTATGCATTCGCTTTCAAATAAAACCTGACGGGAAACAAAGAACAGAAATCAAAACAAGTTTGATGAAAAGTGCCTGGTCTTCCAGCTCTGTTGACTTGGGTGAGTTTGGGATGTTCCATTGTATTGAGCAACTCATTATAAGCTCATCCAGATGTGTCTCGTGATCCCCCCCCTCCCCCAAAAGACAGCATTCTTTAAAAAAAAATGACCTTCAGCATGCTATCAGAGCGCGAGCTGTTATCAGAAACCCAACATGTGGTGCCAAAAGTCTGGACCAGACAAAAGACGCCCGAGCATCAGGTACACTGAATTTCCAAACTTGCAAGTACTCATTAAAGATTGGCCATTTAAAGAAAATATTACATTCTGATTTTCACTTGCTGAGGCTGTCAGGCCCTGTCGTGTTTACTTATTAACTTTTTATCAGCTGTGTGGCCAGGGATAATGGGTAAACTATTAACCGTGACATGAGGAGACGCAGTGCAATGTCAGTGATGTATGCGTGTAACGGTAATTACGTACATACGCCCAGCGATATACAGACGTCGGATGGGCTCTTAAATGGCAACATCAGTGATAAAGCATAATTTATGAGCGTGTCGTATATCATGCAATGAGCCTATTTGTCTGATATTAGGTCGCAACCTGGAAATGCAACATCAGCTTCAGTGTTTATTGACTTGTTAACTTCACCAGTGAAAAATGTGTGCATCTTAACGCCAGAATTTTTGAGGCTTAACGTGCAACTCCGACATCCTCAGTACAGCCGTATTCCTCGTAATTCAGAGCCTCTATAGAAGTCATATTCATCCCGAAACACAATATGATCATTCAAAATATCTAAAAACTGGACTGTTTTTTTGTTATTGAACATTACAGATTCCTGCAAAGTCTTGGAAAATTTGCGGAACACATTTTTCGTTGCGAGGGTTGGAGCATTTCAGGAGCAAATAATATACTTGTAAATGTCGCTCCCTCTTGGCCAACACACAAAAAATGCACGTCCTTTTTTTTGTTTCCAATCTTTGATCGATAAAGCTTTGGAGGAAGCTAACGGGCAGATCTTGAGTACCAAAGTTAAAATTATTCAAGGGCTGTCAGCAGTGCACATACATACCTCCATCAAAGCCAACATAAAAAAATATGTATATACTTTTTACTATGTTTATTGGGTTTGTTTTACAATTTAACTGGTTCTTGATTGGCTCCTGATGCAACAGTAGCAAGTTTTGTGGAAATCAGCCAGGTAATATTTTGTATAATCAAAAGCACATTATTTCAGATGTTCTCCCTGTGACAACCACTAGCGTTTGCATTTTATCGTTACGTTTCGACAACTGAAATAACACATTCAGGAAAGATTGTGGTTTTGAGTGGATATTTCAGATAAGCATTGCTTAATGACTGGGTGGAGCCACATATCTCAGTAGCGTCTCTCAGGTTCAGAACCCGGAGCTCCTGCGCTGCCTGAGCATCCTCCACCAAACACCTCCTCCTCCTCATCCTCCCAACTGAATCACACTAGCGGTATTGGAAGAGGTGAGGCTGGAGGCAGGAAGTCATGACTGTGTGTGTTTTCCCCGAACACGTTTGGCAAAGAAGATCGAGAGCTCGTTTGGGGCCATATCTGCGGAGGCCCACCGGCCGTGTCATCAGTCATGCTCAGATATGAAAAAGAACTTTGTGGCCTCGGACATTCTGAGCCGGGAGCTCCCGGCGCTCCGTGCTTTGGCAGCGCCTCCCCGCCCGTAAAGGCTCTCTTGGAAGCAGTCGCGGCTAAGCGGACTATCAAAGGCGGGATCTTTCCTGTGCATTGCCGCTTACGCCGAGGGAATTTCCTTCCCTGTATAGACGCTTCCAAATGAGTGCTCCCTTGAGATTAAAAGGGGCTGTTTGAGAATATCGGCAGCGGCTGTGACGCGGCGACAGATGCTGCTCGTGCGGCCTTGAACGTTTCCTTAGGTTATCGTATTTGTGAGGAGAACAATGTGCAGCATAAATGCCTTTTTTTTTTTTTTTTTTTAAAGACAAAGGCACACAAAGCCCTTCCATGTGATTGTGAGCGCGACAGCTGAATGAGGGAAATCTGTCCCCTCCTCTCCAAATCAGTCGTTTTTGTGGCTCTTATGTAACGTGTTATGTCACCGACGCGATGCTCCGCGCTTTGCCGCCGCGTCTTCTGCCGCCATCTTGCAGCGATCCGCCTCGTCCCTGAAGATCGCGCATGTGTTTGTTTGGGATGTGACTGCGGCTCATTTTGACTCATCCTTCCGCGGATTTTATTAAATAAGGACGATGCAGTTTAACATCCTTCCAGTGCAGAAAATATAAGTGAAACTGCACAGTTTATAGTGACTGTTAGTTGTCAGCTCCTATCTCTACTAACCATGCTATACATGTATATATATTATGATTAATACACACATAGTTCAAAGGTCAGTGTAAGAGTACACAGGAAGGTACACATATAGTCAAGTCAAACTTTATTTTTAAAGCACATTCAAAAACAACCTGAGTTCCCAAAGTTGCTTTACAGACTATACAAATATCTATAATTCAATGGCCTCTAGTTTAAAAACATCAGCAATACTAGAAGTTGAAACGAACAATAAACAATAGGAATAATAAAATGAAGAACTACATAAACAATAAAACGGAATGTAAGAATGAGAATAAAGTGGATTGTGTTTCTATAAGAAGAGCCAGGGCATCGTGTTTAACCATATAGCAACACATCTAACTTTATATCAAGTGATGAATGCTGCTTACATAGCTGCTTGTGTGCATTTAAAATGTACACACATGCATATAGATGATAGGCTGTAAAAAAATGGCTACAATATCATATTTCCTTATGAAATATGTTGCTTTTGTAAATGATTTTAGGTGAGTTGAGGTGTTTTTTTCTGTGCCAATTCATATTCTACTTTCTGACTTTAAGTGCAGCGTCACAGAAATTGCTTCAACCCACTAACACATAAGTGAAAAATCAAGTGACGGCAAATATTTTACTAGGTCGAACGGCTTCGATAACATTAATCACCTGACGGGTTGTGCAGATCTACAGAGAGGCAAACCAAACATGACATGTTTGATACATAATCTAAAACAAACACATGCACACCTTCGAAGATGGACATGGGCCAACCTGGTAATCCCTGGATTACACATAAGAACTCGTTGAAAACTCCCCCTCAATCTGACATCGCAAAAAAGAATAACAGCGGGAGAAATACGGTATTACAAAATAAAAGCACTCATTCTGCGGCGTCGCCACGCTGCTGCATTTCAGCACTGGCTAACAGGTGGTAATGTGAGAGACATGACCTCCTGCAGCTCCACAGGAAACCCTACTCCCATGGGTAATGTTAGCCAGCATACCATCGAGTGACCACAGGAGCATGAACAGAAATCCTGCTCATGCTTGGATTCATTTGACAGTGGCCAGAAGCAAACGAAAAAGGGAGGGTGAGGGGGGAATCAGTGGACGACAGCGACGGTGCAAAGAAGAAAAAGACAAATTATTTAAGCTTAGTGATCAGGAAAATAGGGATAAAGGAATGGAGGAAGAAGAGGTTGGGTGAGCGAATGTCCTCATCTTGTGAGGTGCGTAATCCCTGGACCTCAAAGACGTTTGTCTCCTTGAATGTGTGAGAGAAACCAGAGGACAAAGAGCAAAGGAAAGCGGGCCAAGAAATCTGCGGTCAAACAGACAAAGAAATGGGACGGGAACAGGTTTGGCTAACTTTCTCCGGGCATGAGCCACCGGCCTGATAGCATCGTTTGAATAGACCCATTCTTCTTATCGGTGTGACCGACCCAGCGGGAGGAGGTGGTGGTGAAGTCCTCTGTGGGTGACCTCCGCAAGGTCATTCCTGCGCTGTACAGCCATAATGGCGCTGTCTCCAAGGGCGACACACCCCTTCCACTATCAAATCCCCCCTCCCTTCTCGCCGTTATCAGTACAAAATGCTGACATATTCGTCAAGAGATATGAGCGGGGCTCGAGGCGTTGGCGCTGAAGCGCTGGCTACGAGCAGGACAGCTCTGGTTGGCCTGTGCACGATCTGCCGCACAATCTGAGTGCTGTCTGGTCTAGAATGGTCAAAGGCTGCGTTCACGAGGCAGGTAAAGTGGCCCCAATCCGACTTTTTTTGCCCATATGTGACCAATATTTGATTCTTTTCGAAAGTCTTGACAGCACAAATGTGTTTTTTTTCTTTTCAAATCAGACCCACGACCCTAAATTGGATACATATGTGATGTTTTCCAAAGTGACCCCAGTCTGGACGCTCGTGCCACATTTCATCCGACTTTTGCGTCACTGAAGCGGGACGGACGTTGCAATCCTGCGCCGGAGGAGGCGGGACCAAAATCACATGAAAAAAACGGATTTAAAATTTGCGCTCTCTTTTATTCTTGCTTTTCTTCTTCCCTTGGTCACCTGCTCATAATTCCGTCGGCGCTGATGAAACAGCAATTTCAAAATTGACACCCACACACGCTGACATGTGTGTCGCGCTGTGAGACTGCGACACACTTGAGGCTGACATCAGCCTCATTTAAATGTATTATGTGATAAAACCACGCTAAGAAATCGGATTTCAGCAAAAAAAAAAAAAAAATCAGACTTGAGCTGTGAGACCTGTGGTGCAAACGTAGCCTTCGTAGGCTTCAAACGTGAAGGTGATTCCATCCCATAGATTAAAGATGCTCATAGAGGTCCATTCAGCCACTATAATCTGTGAAACGGGGCCGTCTATAGCGGGCTGGATAATCCTGTCGGTTGGAATGCTCAGATAGTCTTGTGACCGTCAACTGAGGCCCTCAGGAGCCCCATCGAGGATGCATCCTCCCCCAGATGAAACGCAAGCGACTGCAGACTGCTGGTTGATGGCTGATGGCGAACACGGATTTCACAATTCCAGTGAAATCTGTGCCCTCAAACACATGCTAACTGACTTGTAATATTTGTAGCAATCTGACTTATTAGCAAGATGCTAGTCCAGTCCAAGCTCAGCGACGTCATCTGAGACCACCAGTTCTCCCACACTGCGCTCCTTGTTGAGCGGGGAAGAGGGCAACCATGTGTCTGTCCTGATTTACATGGTTAACTGCTCCTGTTCACCCACCGGAGGTCACGGGATGCACTCAGGGTCACAGTAATTAACCCAGATCCCGCCCTCATCTGGTCATGTGGCCCAAACATGCTAGGAGTCCTAAATAAAGTCAGAGATAATGATTATAAAAAGGTTTTTCACTAAGAAATGTATGAGTTAGATTTTGTTAGTCAGTTTATATGCACATAAGATTACGTTATCTTAAATTGATATTTTTTGGCAAACTAAGAAAGGGAAATAGAATGTTTACACTCTTTTTCCTGGTCTCTGTTAATGAGTAGTTTACTCAAGTGCATAACGAGTGGTAGTGTCAACTGGACTAAATTGATTTCTTAATTATTAATTCTGTCTTATGATGCTGCGTCGGAACTCTTGCGTGTTTTGAGTTGTTTTGAAACAGCCGTGGTTCATCAGGGAGGAAATGAAGCATTTTTTTTGCGTCAAAAAACCCGGACTGAATATCCCGGGCAATCCGATTCGCTGACAGAGCGCGAAACATCATCACCTCTTTGCCCAATCAAGACGAATCAGCGTCCGCAGCGGCGAGGCCTCGGCGCCGAACGCGCATTCATCAGTACCCTGTCACAGCATGAATGATTAATTTATAAATACAAACAGTTGCTGAGCATAGTGTTTCAGTAGCTGGACCATATGTCACAACACTGCGCAATAACCTGCGGCATAATCCGAAGAGACGGTTTCAGCAGTAGCATCACCCCGCATTTAACGAGGATTATCTCATCATCTCATTAAAATCGGAGCCTCAGTATGTAGACGTGTCATAAACAAAGAATGCAGCATCGCGCGGATGCAGAGCAGCAGGATGAAAGACTGTTTTTATGGACGGTCACTGGCGGGGCTGACGGTGATGGGGAGTTATTATCTTATGAACACACTGGTGTTTTTGTTGATCAATTTTTCAAAACACAACCTCACACCGTGCTGGCTTTTTTTTCATCAGTGGCAATCAAACCCAGGTCTAATTTCTAACCAATCAGTGGGCCGATTCTCTCAACCTCCCCGACATGGAAGACTGAGAAAGGACGAGGTCACGATGAAGGATGATTTATTTATAGGCCAAATATGGATTTCAGTTGATAGACAAGATTTAAAAAAATGTTTGTTAACGTCTCTGCGTACTTGCATTTTCTCATGGGAAGATAAATAGAGGAGTTCTTTGGTGAAATTTCCACCCTATGCGTTTTTATTTTGTTTATTGACAGATGCATGTTCTCTGTCCGCTCGCAGCCTCCCAATGGATTATCACGTACAAACACAGTTGCTGATGTCTGATGTAAATATCCTGTTGTCCTGGGTTGTCTTGGCCAAAATCATGTTTTTAGGGGGAAAACAAAAAAAATAAAATAAAAATAAAACATGGTTATTTTGCTATAAAACATCATCACCTGATTATTTCGCCTTCAAATTACCGATGGAATCAGACAGTGAACAGTGTCAGTCCACATGTGAAGTAAAACCAGCATGTATTTACAACAGAGAATTAGGCCACAAGACCTATAACATTGTATACATCCATCACATGTGCGATGATATTTCCGGGCTAAAGGCCAGGTGCCTGTCGAGACGATCATTTCCAGCTCAAACTTCACAGGAGAAAGATGAACCGCGTGCTCATCATGGAGGACCTCCAGAGATGTCAGCGAAACGCACTTGTTCTTAAGTCTGTGTTTACATAAACTTCCATGAAGACGGAGGACAGGAAATTAAACTGGAAATTTACTGTCGAGATGTTTATGGGGCTATTCTGGCTCGCAGCTGCAAGAGTGCTCGATGCTAATTGCACGGCTTCCTGAACACGATCTCTGACCTGATGGCTCCTAGATTTTTTAGCACATGTGGACGTGAGGGGTTTCGCAGATATGAAATGAATATGCCATTCATGCTGCTTTTCTACTCCGCCGCGTTTGAAAGAGTTGGACAATGTTTTCAACGATGAAAAGCAGGAAATAACACTCGCTGATATCTGATGGCAAAACGTCTCTCCCCACTTGTGGCTGTTGTTGGCACACCAGTTTTCTTGGAATTATCGCTTCTCGTTGAATCTCTCTGCCCTGAATTAAAATGATCACAACTTCACAAACTCTACAAAAGTAAATTAGTAATTTAATTTTCATAAAAAAAACAACACCCGAGTCATGTTTTGATGCTATTGCTCTGCATCAGACTGCAATATAAAGGACCAGTTAGGGAGCAGTTCTCCTCTCCCATGAGCCATCAGCCGGAGATGGTTGATAAAACACAGGGTGACCCCCCTTGGCATGCATGATATGCTGCATGTTTCCACAAAAACACACACTCCGAACAGGAACGATAAAAATTAATTTACACCGCAAAAACAAATGATGAACTATGAATCCGATTTAAAAAAAATGAATTCTGTGATTTTTCTGTTTCTGCCACAGAAAATCCTTTACACTGCAGATATGATCCAGGAATGTGTTCAAATTCGCGTGAGAAATTTGTGCAGATGTTGACAGTGTGCCAACAGAATCTGACGCAGACTGTTAAAATTGGGGTTTAGCACTGTGACTCACAGTTGCAGACATGAAAGAGAAATGACCTTTCGAGTTCACTCGAACAGAGTCAACAACCGCGAGAGTCACGTGAACATCAACCTCTGGGTCTAAACACTACGTGCGATTTGTGTCATATAAGATGAGTTTGGCGCGACAGGATAAATAAGCCTTTCATTGCCATTAATTCATGTTTATCATTCAATTGTATGACACCAGCAACCTGAAATGAGACGAAACGCTTTCCTGCAGCGAGAGACTGTCCGAAGAATCCCAGTGGAACCTCCATTTGATTGATCTACTTCTCCCCTGTTGTGCCAAATTATATCTTGCATCACAATTTCATACGTGATGTGTGAAAATAAACAGCACAAGGACATTATCAACCGTCTTAGGTTTGCATGTACAGGTTATTCCTTTTTTTTTGTCATGATGATGGTGTTTCACCGGCTAAACGTTTATATTTCTCAGCGAGAAATAGCAGTTTCTTAGCAGTTTTTTGCATTATGGACTTTAAGCATGAAGAATTTTCTCCTCATTTCAAATGGAACAAAACTGGCCGACCGTCTCCACCGAATGAGACCAAGCAACTGTTTCCTGCAACTGTCCTTGAGCAGAGGTCAGATTTCAGGTTGTAAACCACGCAGAGGTGCAACATCAGATCCACTGACTGCTCGCCGCAGCGTTGTGCATGCCCATGGCCCGCTTTCCCCGGCTTGCTTTTTCACTCTCTGCACAGATTATGGACGTGTGCATAGTTCCTGTCTCCTTAATATATGTCGACCGCATGTCATGCTTCGTTATGCAACGCGCTGCACCGCTGGTCAAACGCCCGGCGGCGGGAGGGGGGGGGGAGCGTTTGACTGCTGTGTGTCAAATCTCCGCTATGTGTTGACCGCGAAAGATTCCACCCTGATTTGTTTGACATCATTTTACCAGTTCAATAAAATCCATGTAAAAAACCATTATAATTCTGTATATTTCATGCTCAGGCCAGCGTAACTAACAAAAATCTGTTATGACTTTGGCCTCTCTGACCTTGACACTCAAACGTTTGGGCCGTGCGGTATCCTCTCGCCGGTTTATGACGGCATGAGCCGGAGGAGGCCGAACACGCATATAAGCTTGGCCACATCTGTGTAATGCGGTGGCACCCTGCAGGATCTTTCTTCCCATCCAGCTGTCACAACAGCAAGTGGGATGAAAAGACATAAGATGAAAGACCGTGGAAACAGGAAGCTGGGCTGTCCTGAAATGGGAACCGCGATTAGTAAATGATGCACCCCTTTCTTTTGCCTTGGGTATTAATCCACACCTTTTGTTCTGTTTTCGCGGTATTGTCAAAAAGCAATTCACCGTTCTCGAAAATCCCCCTCTGGTTTTCTGCAAACTGCAGATACCGTGCATTTCTACAGTGCGAAAACATTCCACAACATTTCGAAATGTTGCAAGACATCTGCAAGTCTGACAAAGCCCACGTTTTAACCCAAAACTACCGCCATCTTCTGAGGCGTTATCCGCCTACATCGAAGCAGACATTAATCGCTGTGCCAAAAGAAAACAGTTTGGACACGCTGTCATAGCTGATGCAAAAGGTGCGTGAGGCGCCTGGCCTCCGCGGCAGCACCTGATGCCAAAGTAGAGCTGCTGCAGAGTGGAACTGAACACTTGTCTCCCGCTGCAAAGCCCAGTGTTTGTCTGTTTGACGCCTCCGATGAGGAGCACTATCGTCAGGAATGCAAGCGCTTTGGATACAGTGAGAGCGTGTGCACACGTGGTTTGCAGAAATGGAACGCAGCAGCAGCAGCAGCAGCAGCAGCAGCAGCATCTTTTTTTTTTTTTCCCCTGGGAAACGGGTGTCCAGATACGGCTCAGAAGGGTTAAGCATGTAAGAACGACAATGAGCATTTAAAAGGTGCGAAAGATGGTGTCTTATTATTTTACCCTTGTCAAAACTAAAAAAACAAAACAAGAAGAGCAAAGCACAAGGAACTGCGCTGTGCTAAAATGCCAATGCTTCCAAAGTCAATGTGCAGATTATTAACTAGCTGCATTAGTTAATGAGTTTTCGAATTACGGGATTAGCGTGCATTGTTTCCCCACCTGCACGCCGGTCCCGGATGGTAAATTGAATCTGAAATCGTGAAAAGATGCTGTCGGAGTGAAAGGCAGGAATGTGCAGAGAGAGACGCCACCTGCCCCTTTGCCCTCTGAACTCAAAACCTGCCAAAAACTTTTCTTTTCTTTAATATTTTTGGGCTTGTTTTTTTGTTGTTGTTTTGTTTTCCGCAGCCCAGGAGTGAGCATCACTCACTTCGTGTGTTGTTTTATGCCCACTGAAGCCACTCAATATCCCTTGAGACTACACGTCCCGAACAGCCCCTCCCCCACACCACGCCGCACACACACACGCACACACGCACAGCCCAGCTCTGTATCCGTCCAGGTAACTATAGTGATGCTCGAAGCCTCAGTCGGGACTTTCTGCCACTGTTGTGAAAATAAACCACCACGAAAACATCTCCCCAGCCACAGCAGCCAAACGCGGCTAACAGCTAGTCAGTACACACAAGTGTTAACTGAGGTGCTTTTTCAGGCAACTGTGACAAATAAATGTGTGGCGAGTCGATGTAATCGTGTAGATATCAGACAGCTGGGTTGTCAAGGACCATCACAAGAATATGCATTTTGTAAAATGAATATCAATTTATGATTTATCCATTGTAGCCTACTCATGCTGATTAGCCAAAGCCTCCAGGTATTAAATGATCTGATAGATGGCAAATTATCTGTTATCTGAGTGACATACATATTCTCCTAGTATTTGAGTTATGTCTCTTATTAGCTGCAATAATCATGTGTTACCAAATATTCTTGAATCCTGCCACTAAGTAATTTAACCCCATTGTTAAACAAAATATAGTCTTGGTCCATTCTTCTGGGAGATCCTCGTGCACAATCATTGATTTTACTCATTCACAAGTTGCAGCATCCTACGCCAAGAAAAGAAAGATTAAAGAGCAACATGGGAGTGTGGAGACGGGAAGAGAGTGAGCAAGAGCTACTAGGAAAGGAAATTAAGTGGTTGGAACAGCGGTTCTCTGGAAATGCGAAATGCAAGTGTTGTCACTTTGTTTCCCACTGCAACCAGCAGTTTGGTCGGTTGTTCAATCACCAAAAAAAAAGTGCTTGTTCGCGTGTAATTATGAGAGTGACTTTGTTTTTTTTTCCCCCTCCACTTGAGCACCTGCTTCCCAAAATGGTTAAAGCAATTTAATTCGGGGTTAGCTTACACGTAAGCAGCCTCAGCCAGCATTAACCTGCGAGAGACCCCAAAAACCCACCATTCAGTCGTAACCTGAAGAGCCAAGCCTCTTAGGAGGGTCTGATTCAGCCTGATCCCCTATTGTACTTTCGGACTAATTATGCTAATTAGACAAATTGTTTCTCTCTGTGGATCCTCAGCTACACAGGATGCAAAAAATTTTCCAAAACTTTTTTCAAATATATATTTTTTTTATTTCAAAATGAGATACCAAAGGCATAAATGAATTTTTAAAAAAAAAGAGACATTAAAGGGAACATTAGAACTACAAACATAACAAGAACGACGCGGCGCTGAGAGCGAAGTGTTCGCGCTGGACCTTGAACATGACATGAGGCTAAAATCACGGTGTAAATGATGCCGTTTTGCGTCATATTTTAGTGTCATATTTTTATTATTATTGTAGTTTTGGTATGTTCATGTTTAAAGAAGCGGTCACCGTTTACTTTGATGGTGTTGGATTTGGCCGCATCGCTGTCTAACCCCCTCTAACTCTAAAAGTGCATCGTGGACTCAAGCACTTCACCCGCCCCTCCATCGGCATCAGGGTGAGCAGACAATGATTGATTTTTCCATTTCAGTGAGCCATCCCGTGAAATCATGGTAACGTAATTTATCAACTCTTAGAGCTAACGCTCGTTAGGTAGCCACTGACATCATATCAGCTAGCAACACTTTGGTTGGGCGTAAGAAGCTATCAGGTTTCCAAGAAATCTTTGACATAAAGTTTCCCCCATAAGGTAGCGGTATATTATTGTTTATAAGTCTGTCTTTTGGACTGAAGGTCACCGTTTCCTCATTGATCTGTTCCTGGTTTGACCACCAGAAACAGCAAATCAAGGCCTAACACTCAAACTGTTGCCTACCGACATTTCCAAACCTTTGCTGGTTCTGAAGGTTAATTTCCACAGCAACTGGTGTTCAAGGACTGGGTTCGTTTTTTTTGTTATATGAATTTTTTTTTGTCATGTTGCTGTTTACGTCATGAAATTGTGTTGGCATGAAAACTGAGATAACTCAACTCAGTCACCCGCCGATGCGTTCTTCAATCTTCAAAAACATGCATCAGAAACGAGTTTTTTTGTGTATGTGTGTGTTTTTTTTTAATTCAGTTATTGTTATTGATTCTGTCTGGCTTAATCAGGCAGGCACCAGCAGTCAATAGCAGCTATTTCTATTGATGTTCTGGAGGATGCATTATTCACTGGGGCGAGCGAGGGCAGACGGGGGTCAGGGGATGCTTTCAGGACACGTCCAGCTCTACTGTACACATCCCACACACACACACACACACATTCCTCCACAGACCGAAAAAAAAAAAAAAAACGAGTTCACACCCATGCCTCAAGAAGACAGGGGATCAGCTGTGTTGATGAAAATTCATCTCATGTTCCTGTCAAGACTGTGTAAGAAAGCTGAGGAGTCGAGTGTTTCTCACATGTCACCCAGGGTGAAAATGCCACTTTTAATTAAAATCTCCGGCTCACTGTTATTGAAGCGGTTTGCAATGTTTTCTGGCCCAGACGAAGAGATCATCGCCAACAGAGGCACACCTATAAATTGTTATGATTAGCAATGACATTAAAAAACACAATGACACATTTTAACATGATAAATTAATACATTTTGAGTGACAGTTTTTCACATGACAGTATATCTCTGTGTGTATTAATCGCAAGTTAAATAACAACAGCGGCTGGCAGGAGACTATTTGTTAGCGTGTTCTCAATTTTCTCACTATGGAGTTAATGCATTGACGTTATTGATTTACAGGAAGAAAATATTTGTCATGTAAACAGCATCAGTTGACTAGATTTTGTGCAATTTGAAATGAATAATTCAGTGTTTTAGCTTGAAGAGTCGATACCTCTCTGATATTTGAGCAATGAAAACAAAACTAGAGAGTGACAAGGAGCAACATCATAACCTTCTAACCTTTGAAATGACAAACTATTTAATGAAATGCACATAAATCTAGATTTGTTTTGAATGTGGACAGTGAAATTGTTCTGAAAACTTGGATTTTAAAAATATGTCCCTTCAGTTTCTTAATTATAAACAGTTAAGTGGCCAACCATGGATGATTTGCTATAACACCATGTTAAAAAATCAGTTATCTAAAAAGTAAGTTCATGTTTTGGTGCAGGATTTAGATACAGCTAAAGCAATAGATTTAGCATTAGCTTCTGACCAGCATAATTTTGCGTAATGTTTCGGGGTTCCAGCTCACCGCCCAAAGAAGACCAAATATTTTTTGATGATGTGTCACTCAAAGCTGTAATCAAAGTTGTACAATACACACTAATATGGAGGCTTCCGGGCTTTATAAGCACGAGTATAATCACGGAAAAACAAAACACTGCACAGAGGATAGTCTTAAAATATATTTATTCCACTACTAAAACGTCCATGTTCAAAATAGAATAACAACAAGACAAAACTCCTGGACGGCCCTAACAGCGATTATTGTAAGGCATTTTGTCATTTTTATGTTCACTACAGTCTCTGGAGTATTGCTCAAGATGGAGGAAACTTTTTGTTCTTTTTGTGTGATTCACAAGTACGTCCAGGGCCGGAACCGGAGGCCCCACAGCTGAGATGGAGCTTACGTGGTCTTTTGTTAATTATTCTACTGACACTGTAATTTTATCTGTTGGCTGGTTCCTTTCTCCTTGGCAGGGTTAATTCTTTCTTGGCTTTGTGCATCAGCAACTATGGCGTCGCCTACATGGCGAATGTGCGCTTTAAGCATAAGTACTCGACATTCTTGGGTTTCTATACAGCACATCAGATTGCTGTTTGTTTGCTTTTTTTTTGTTTTTTTTTTACAAATTAAATTTCATTCTGCAAAGGAAAACCAGTCCTTTCTATTGCTAGCTCATCAGGGCATCGGAAAAACAGACATGTTTTTGGTTACAAAACGTATTTTAGGAATCACTTATTTGCATAAGCCGTCAGGCTAAAGAAAAAAAAAAAAGACATAATCCAAAAGAACAATAAAAACAACAACATGGGATGACGAGCACGTGACAGATTTTGAAGATTAAAACGGAGAAATAAGCCACTGCCACGATGGTCCGACGTTAGCACGAGCAGGGGTCTGTCCTCATGTCCTCTGTTGCTGTTTTCTGGATGCAAATCAATAAGCGGGTCAGTGCCTGTGGGCATCGTGTCGGCGTGCGGCTGCGTGCCGTGATTCGAGTGTGTGTTGGTGCCAGCGGGGGAGCTTTCCTGAGTCAATCGGTTGTGTTGGAGGCGGCCGCACCGTTTCATTAAGCTGCTGTGATGGAGAGGCTGGCAGCCGCTCAGAGATTACAGACGGACTGGCAGCGGGAGTGTGTGTGTGTGTGTGTGTGTTTGTGTCTGTGTGCGTGTGACCCGCGTGTGTGTCCAAACAGACAGACATCTTTCCCCTGCGCCTCAGCCTCCTCACAGATGGTGGTATACTGTCATTCTTTCCCTGCCGTCTGCCACCATCCAGTCCATTTCTGCCTCCTGCAGAAAGCACCATTTTTACTCGGTATTGTGTTGTTGTTTTTTCTGGACTCTTTAACGTCTCCACAAACATCGGCGCCGGACGGAAAAATCCGGGTAAACATGTCCCCACCACCGTGAAGCGTTCCGTCTCATCCAATGCATAACGACAGGACGCCTTCGCTGGCTCATCACACACAAACTAACAGCGACGCTAATCCGACTGGCCAGCGTCGGCAGTGGCGGGCCGAGGGAATTTCATTTCTTTTAAAACTGGACGGAGAGAGATATGTGTGCTTAGTGGCAGACTGCACCGGAGGTAACTCTGACCAAAGGGAGGGGGAAGGGGAGAGGGCAGCGGGGTAGAAAGGGCAAGAGAGGGGGGAGGGGGCATCACTGGAAGGAAGCGCGGACGTTTCGGCCCTTGAGCGGCTGGGGAGGCCGGTAGTTGTCCACCATGCAGCAGTCGGCCTCTCCCTCGCAGGAGAAGAGCAGGCTGCGGAATTTGGCCATCTGGGAAAAAGGGGAGGAAGACAGTTGCTGGGTTAGTCAGTCATTCACGCTGACCTCCTGTGACTGTCACTCATCAAACACAGAACTGGTCTGGCCGCTGACTCACGGACTTGAGGGCAGAGCCGTATTCTTAGTTGTCGCAGGGCTGCCACTTAAATAAGCAGTTTGGCTTCCAGAGAAAGCTTAATATGAAATGGAAAGGTTTTTTGGCGGCTGGCCAGCTTGGCTCAGTCCAAAGGCTTATGATGGAAAAGGTTCCAAATGTTGCAAGTCTGTTGAGGTGCGTCTCTAAAAAAAAAAGAACTAACGAGTTAAATCTTGCTATTTAACCCACTTACTCAAAAACAAAACACATTGGCTTTTGTGCAGTTCAACTTTAGCTGAAGCCAAGCCAGCTCTTCCCCTCAGCCTCTAGACTCTATGCTAAGCTAAACCAAGCCGAGCTAAGTTAAACAAAGCCGGGCTAAGCTAAGTCAGGCTGAGCTCCGCTGAATTAAGCTAACTGGAAGCTGGCTGTAGCTAGTCATCATCATCCTCTCGTTTGCTTTACACCTTGAAAGAATTTAAGCCTCTCTCCTGAAATGCTAAGCTATTCCCAATGAAAAAAAGGGCCAGGTTGATATCAAATATGCTATTTAAAAGATACACAACACACAAATATTCACTGGACGGACAACATCATTCAGCTTGTAGATGTCGCACAATTAGCAAACACCAAATAGTCTACGAATGACATGTATGGGGTTCTCCCATCGAATTTTCAGCGACACCAAGCCTAAAGGTTAGAGCCGCACGTTTACATGTTTACTAACACACCTCCAAGAAATGAACATTTGACTAGGGCGGCTGTTGGTTTAGGTCAACCGGTGTTTAGAAGTTAAACATCCAAATTAAGCGGTGGGATTGGGGTGTAATTTCAAAAAGGTAAATACTTTTTCATTTGCAGGAATTGAGTGCCAATACTGTCTGTGTCCTGTTATGACTGCGCTCACACTCCCACTGTCGAGTCCGGCCACCCACAGTTTCATGTGTGAGATCAACATTTCCTTCCCATACTGACTCAGAAATCGTGTGGTGAGTGTGTGAACTCTCATTTGACCTCTTTCTCTTGATAGGTTGGGTATCGTTTTTTTTTTGCATTTACAAAGTGAAGAAGGCGACTGTGTTGCATTTCCTCCCCATCACAGAGGTTTCTTCTTCTCCCCCGCCGCTTCGCCGCTAAGCTGAACAATTAGGCCCTTGATTTAGATCTTTTCAGGGGAGAGGATTTGCAGGTGGGGCTATTCTCGACCGTCGGGCGCGCCAATGCGGTCGCAAGTGAAATCCCTCTCTGAGCAGCCATACCTGCGCGCAGCTGACGCTGATTGGCTGTTTGCAGACAATCCAGGTGACGCTCTCCAGCAGGGGGGGTGTGGTCAGAGAGCCGTCATAGGTCCAGTAGTCGAGACATCCAGGGAGCAAAGTAGCAGGGTCGAAGTTAGGAAAGGTGGTCTGCTTGCCCTGAAAACGACAATGGAGAAAAAAGACCAGGTAAGATGGCGCGAGGTCAACCAAGAGGCAGGAAATGACGGCTTGTCATGGAGGCTTACTTTGGTCTTGATGGCATCAAAAGCATCCAGAACCTTCTGCAGACTGGCGTTGTCGCTGCCAATCTGAAAGAAAGGCACGTGAGGTCAGAGGTTAACTGCACAATCGGCAACTCCCAAAGCGAGTCATCGTCTCGAGCGTGGCGATTCCAGTTTATGCTGACCTCCAGGAAAACTCCCACAACGGCGAGTCCGTCGGGCTTGCTGGCGGCCTCGCCGAAGCTCGGGTACTTGGTGTTCCAGTGCACCAGATGGAGCTGGAAACAAAAGAGGAGGTAAAGCCAAAAATAAATAAATAAAAAATAGAAATCATCCCTTTACAGAGGCTCTAAAATCCTCTTAGTTTGATTTTAGCGGTTCTCAGACACAACAAGCCATCTGTTCCCCACAAATATAAATTTAGACTCAGTTGGGCATTGCCAGAAGTTTACAGCATATCTGACGCTTAATGCAGAAAAGAGGGTAGTGGGCAGGGGGTGGAGGGGCAT
The DNA here is from genome assembly GCA_901007715.1 of Dactylopterus volitans. Classification (NCBI taxonomy): domain Eukaryota; kingdom Metazoa; phylum Chordata; class Actinopteri; order Syngnathiformes; family Dactylopteridae; genus Dactylopterus; species Dactylopterus volitans. Next base: position 88,353 of record CAAKHG010028570.1, read on the forward strand.
ATGCATTTGAGATATATGCATATTTAGACTAAAAAAAAAAAGGTTTTTGGTAAAACTTGATCTTGTTACGCAAAAAAACACTTTTTTTAAGTCTTACATTTTGTTCTTTAACATTGATGAACACTGAGGTTGAAATAGCAATGATGATATAAAATATGGCACCTTTCCGAAACGAGGTTTACGAAGTGCTCTGCTGGGCGAAAACAAAAACAGGGATCATAAAAGGGTTAAACATAAGGAAATCTGGGTGAGCGTGCAATCCAAATGAAATGGTAAAGATTGTCGGCTGCACCTGAAATCAAGCAAACGCCAAATATGCCCCAAAAGCAAACAGACGAGAAACGCTTCTGCAAAACGGCAAAAAAAAGGAAGACAAAGAAACGCTGGCCTGCCGATTTGGGTTTTTTTGTTTTGTTTTTTTTTGTTCTGCTGGGGCCTGATTTGAATCTCTCTCCCCAAGCGTTGACGTTAAACCCAACCGATGGGATTACTTGCCTCAGAGCAGATTTGCCACTGACATGTGAAACTCAAATCTGCCAACCCCCCCACCCCCCCACCGCTATGTGTGCTACATCAACCACAACCTGTCTGAAACTGGGACTGTCTGGCCGTTCTCGGCGATGCGTAGCCTCCTTACCTCGGCGGGGTACTTTGTCCCGGCTACGGTGTGTTCGGAGCCCCTGTCATCAGAGCCCCCCCAGTGGAAGTGGAACTGCTTGAGCCTGTAGACCCCTGAGATCGGCCCGTCAGTCAGAACTGCAGAGAAAGGGGTGTAGGGCCGGGGGTGGGGGGGGACTTATCACTCACAAATGACTTGGCAACAGCGCGACTAGATGATTCATTGTCAGGTTTGAAACATCCCACACACACACACACACACACACAGACACACACACACACACACAAAAATCCCCAGCCAGACAATCTTAAAACCAACTGTTGAGACGATGAATAAGACCCACGTATGCACAGTTCCTGCGAGGGAGGAGGAGGCGGTTCCTGTTGTGTAAATGGCCAACCTGAGATTACATCCGGTTGGGGATGATGTCCAGGTATTGTTAACGTTCCGCCGCCGCCGTTACATCATCTGTTGACGGCGCGGCCGAAGCGGGCAGCAGATAATCCTGTGTATCGTTCTATTCCTGGCGCCGCTATCAAGGGCCGAGACAAACACTGGTCTCCCCAAACAGAAAACTGCGTCCCAGGATCCCGCCTCAGATGATTGGACCGAGCAGGACTCACCAGCAAGCAAAAATAATCTGAGTGGGTGTGTGTGTGGCGTTATGAGCAGTGAGCCGTAGTATAATTTTACATTATGACCAGTTATTTCTTTAAAAAAAAGGGTGATATTCATCTTTTCCACTGTGCACATGATGCATGACATGATACATGATGATAAGCAGGCCGGGAGCTTGTCCTTTATATAGAATGGCATGATGGAAAAAAACCAAGAGGCTTTATTATTATTATTATTATTTTATTTTTTGGGGTGGATTGTAGCTGATTTGATTTTGATGCTCGTCCACTTGTAAGAAGAATGTGATTGCATTGCTTATGTAACCGCCCTCCATCCTCACCCCCAAATCCTGCATGAAGACTAAATTGTCTGTGATCAATTAAGGAATTAAAATCTAAATCAGGATGTCAAAGAACACGCGAACCAAGAGGCACGAACGTGGACGGAACTAAGAATTTGAACGTATTCCGTTCCACGCACGTTTGGGGGGGGATTAATGGTTAACCACGCTCGGGTTCGTCTGCAGCGTCGCTAACCTTGGTCTTTTTTCTTTTCTTTTCTTTTTTTTTTGGCGCTTTTTGACCTCGCTGGCAGCATAAAAGCGTCGGCGTGGGAAAGGTTCAGCGGGGGTGACATTACCAATTCAATTACGATCCGCTTTGTTCTTGGTGTGTGTGTGCTTGCGTGCGTGCGTGCGTGCGTGTGTGTGTGCGTGCGTGGAGCTCTGCAGTGCGCTCACACACTCTGCGCGCTGGCAAAACGAATAAACTGCAACCTCAATGAATGAAATAAATCACATGCAAGAACATATATGCAGATTGATTAATTTTTTTATATCAGTTATGATAACCAAATCTATAATTGCTCTGATACGTGTCCCCACTGAGGTGAGTCGACTGCTTATTGATAACATGATTGGATTATTAGTCTTTGAGAGCCGCAGTGGCGCAAACGCCGAGAGGAGGAGGAGGGGAAGCCTGGACGCGCGTTTTGCGGGGTTTTCTGCATCCTGCAAATCATCCGAGCGCCTTTTGTTTGCCAACCGGACTCCCGCAACATCACTGATTCATCCACGCACACACACACACACACACACTGCATGTGCCACACACCAACCTGACTTGTCGTTGTCGTCCAGGAAGGACACCTGGAAGGAATGTCCGTTGTTGAGGATGTCGAGGCAGGTGGAGGGGTCGTACTTGAGGCTGAGCGGCTTCAGCCCGGCGTCGTACGACGCCGCGCCGGGCGAGATGTCAATGGGGGACTGGCGGGGTCCGTTGGCGATGGGGAAATTATCGGCCCACCTCTCGGGTCCTGAAATCACATTAGGAAAGGAAAATTAAAAAATATATATATATATATATGAGTGTTGCGATGTGTATTTCATTCATGAGGTGTGTTGGGGGAGGATGGTGTGCTTGGAACGCGCGTAAAAAACAAAAAAAACAAAAAAAAAAACCCATGATTATGCAGAATGCGGATCTCCGCAGTGACCCGTGAATGCACCGCTCCCTCCACTCATCCAACACACACACACTCACACACACTCACACACTGCTGGCATTTGACGCTCCTGTCACCCCTGCGTTTATGGCGGAGGCGTGAGCGGCGCGAGCGGCGCGAGCCTCACCGTTGTCCGCTGCGTATCCCCAAGACATGGTTGCGGTTGGGATCGGTGCGTATCTGGAGCTGTAATCCCCCGCGTGTGTAAGCCCGGCGCGCAGCAGCCAGTGCCCTTCACCTGACAGCTGCGGAGCTTTTATAGGGCCCCCGCGTGCGCGCCGCGTCGGTCGGGCTGCTTGTTGGTGGCCACATGATGTCCGCGCAATGACCGGGAGGAGTTTAGACGCGCCGCAGCGCTGCTATAGCGCGGATCGATGACACTCTCTCTCTCTCTCTCTCTCTCTCTCTCTCTCTCTCTCTCTCTCTCTCCCCGTCTGTGTGTGTGTGTGTGCGCGCGCGGTAAGCCGCATCTTCCTCAATCAACATTGAGGGGCGCGCTTCCCTTGCTGCGACTAACGGGTTCAATTTGCGCAAAAACGCCGGAAAGTAACGGACACGCGTCTCGTCTTCACCCTCAAAAGTCGACGTTACAGAGTGGAAGCAATGGGGTGAAGGCCTGCTGGTGCGAGCCGAGGACGTTCATATATAATGACACTCTTTCATCACACATTTTAGAGCAATGTCAGCTATTAAAATGATAAATAAAACGATGCACTTTTTTTTACCCGCCCTTCACATTTGACTTTAAATTGCCGATAGTGATGAAATTGTCTTTTTTTTTGACAAAAAAATGTGTCCAAATATACGTTTCCTGCTTCCACCAGCAAAGAAAAAAAAAAGAAATAACCGCTCGATGCCCGTTTTCTGTTTTGTCCGTTATCGACGGTGCTGCAGCAGATCAGATGAGCTGAAGAGCAACACGCCTTCTCACACAACGTGCATGAATTAAATAAAGTAAAGGAAAATAATAAGCGGGACATGGTGCTGTTGTAAACGATCACAATAACAGCGTTTTGGCTTCGTGTTGCAGCTTTTCCTCCACAACACAGCAGGGGAAAGTATAAAATGACTGACAAAGACAACCCGAATGGAGGTGAGGGGTCAGTTCTGCCTATAGAGGTCAAAGCTCTGGCCTGCAGGGTCAAAGGTTGAAAAATATTCAAGAGTCAAATCAGCTGACTGACGTTTCAAAGCTGCGCGTGCAGCTTCTGGTGCGTTAGCGTGGCTGGGAGAGGATGCAAGTTGCGACGAATACGTTAAACTGCATTCATTGTGGTATTACGATGCCACCTGCTGTTGAAAAATCAAACTACAGACTGACAGTTTCTTTCTCTCTCTTTTTTTTTAGTCACAGAGCAACAACTAGATGGGAACCGGTAAAACATAACACAATCAGATTATCTGCAATCTAGTCAAAAATTAAAGTATTGTAAATATAAACTAGGCTATATATGTATAAAAGGAGGGGGGGAATGAAATAAATACCGTATTTGCAGGCGGTCAAAAATATTGCCTTTTATTTTGAAGGTAAAACTTAAATCCGGATGTCTGCTGCTTGTTTCTTCCGCGCAACTCATTTAAAATAACACGACTCAGAATTTAGAACAAAACCGTGCAAATCAATTTTTTTCCGGTAATTTGGCGGAAAAGGGGTTTAAATAAACGAACAAAGAATACGCTATAATCCGATCAGTAATTCTACTTCCTCCAGAAGCCGTTTTTCAAAACAACCAGTATCATAGGTTGGTGAATATCCGGCTAAATTCTGCATTAAATCTGGTTAAACTTTAATTTCACAGTAAGAAAACATGTGACTTGTTTTCTGTAAGAGATTTGAAGGAACATATTGCCAAACCGTAGTACAGGAGTGTGTCGAAATTATGATCCGAGTGTTTTATGTTTTGTTTTTTTGTTTTTTTTTTTCATTCGGCGTCTCTGGACGACGTCGTCGCACGCGAATGACGTCACAGACCAAAACACGTTCGTACCAGCAAGCACATGAGGAGGATATTAGCAACCAGAACAACACCAACAACAAGGTGGGAATGTTTATTTATTTTACAGTTAGCTCTTTCTGATACAACTCTAATATATTTTTCCACATTTGATAAAGTAATGCCACTTAGTTAAATCCACTGCCTATTAAAAAATACAAACGAAAATGACAGTGTTCCACAGGCACACATGTAGCGATACCAGTTAGCTAACGCTACTCTACGACCTGTTTCGAAGTTATTAGTTTTATCTTTTTCCTCCCAGAGGAATTTAGTCAACTGTAGAGAGTAATTAAATAGATCTAAATGTACACTTACGTCAGCAGGGAGCCGAGGTCATGTCGTCGAACTCGTTAAAGCTCGGCTGCGTGACGTGGACTCAAAAAATGACACTTTTTCAATGTTTAGGCGAACTTATGAGAGCAGTTGTCCTCCTCTCTAGTAACCGTCATCACAGAAGGCAAAACCCCGAGCTATGACGAAGGCCTGTGAATGTTATGCCTTTATTTTATTTTATTTTGTTAATTCATACTAAACTGCGAATCACCTTGCATTGTTAACCTGGACACATTCGGCTGTAACATGCACCACCTTTCAGATAATTACAGTGTTAACACACAACATGAAGAATTTGACAGGTACCAGGGAGAATGTGTCCATCACAACTGCAACAACTGATGAATTAGTAAAGTTGTGGTCCTTTATTATATCAAACAAAAACTAATTTGACAATTGATTAATTGGTTGGAATTATTTTTAAACGTCTGTAGAGTCCAGCTTCTTGAATGTGTGTATTTTCTGGTAAAATTTTTAGGTAAACCAAGCTGACATAAGAATAAAAATTATAATTATCTGTCTTAAAATGGTAAATAATATCTAACAGTATTCCAAAGCCAAAGATTCCTGTTTTTTTTTTTTTTTTTTTTTACAAAATCCAAAGCTATTCAGTTTACTATCATAAAAGTAAAGACAAGCTTTATATTTAAGAAGCAGAAATTAGAGAAATTTTGTTTTTTTTTTCCTTTAAAAAAAAAAAAAAA